>PVIU01002611.1:0-167097 GCA_004026605.1 Ondatra zibethicus | reverse complement strand
ACCCAGGAGCTGCCTCCCCCACTGCATTGGAGCCCTATTAACTGCATATCAGCCCCCTCCCCTAAAGCATGGGTGATCTCTTCCTCACTCCAGCTGCACTTGCGACCAAGAGATCATGGCATCATGTCGTGCATGTGTCTCTTTCAAAATCTGGTTACATAAAATAAATAAACTATTGGGCAAGAGTACATAGAAGGTGAAAGTAAAACTTCAGACTAGGTCACTAAGTGTCATATACCTTCCACATATTACAGACATACACAGGCCACACACATGCAGGTATATACAGATAACACACACATGCAGGTGCAGATAAACACAGATTACACACATGCAAATACACAGTCCACAAATAGTTGAAAACCACAAGTACTCAGTAAGTAGTCAACACACACACACACATACATGCACACCATATAAAACATACATACATCATGAAAAAATACATAGACTTTACACAGACACACACACACAGTTACCCCCCCATCACACACATCACACAAGTTCGGGCACCATACACATTCCATGTGCACACACAACCACACAAACTATACACAGGAAACACACACCCACACTCTCTAGGGTGGAATATTATTGAAGAGTTGTGATAAATGAGAGAAAAGAGCCTTAAATCACATTAAGGGATCCTGGACTTTGTTGCATGTGATGTTTTAACCTGTATATGTTCTGCTGTGATATATCTTAATTGTAAAGGAAGCTGAACCTACAGAGCATCCTCTGCTCTGTGTGCATCATCCAAGGATCTGCAGGAACTTAAGGTCTTCCCAGAAAATCCTGATGGTTTCAACACTTCTAAATTAAATGGAAGCTTCAAAGAGAACTTAGCTAGTGAGTATTTAAATAGTCTCATCTAACAAGTATAGTGTATGTGTGTGTGTGTGTGTGCGCGCGTGCGTGCACGCGCGCATCTGTGTAGGTCATACAGCTTACATCAATTTATTTGCAGTAAGAACAGATTTTATGAATTTATGAAGAGCTAGGATTATTTGCACATGAAAGTTGCTGACTTGTCAAGGAGAGGACATGTATATTTCTTGTCAGCGCAAGGGTGGGTATCAGGTACAAACTCGCTGCTCGTGACTTGTTTCATTATAGATGTAATTCTCAATGCTTCCCTGGTAGTAACTGCAATCACTAACGTTTTCAAAGATCTCGGAACCAACCTTGCTCTTCTAAGGGCCAGAGACTATATTATACCTACAGATAGGAATGAACATAGGAAAGACTATTTTCTACCTACAGACTCACATATTCTCCTCCCTCCAACCCTTCCTCGCTTGTTCCTTCCTTGTTTCCTTCCTTCTTTGCCCCTGGTTCCTCATAAATAGAATGCACTCATTACATTAGCTGAGTGAGCATAACATGCCACTAGTGTATATTGATTTCTCACACAGCTATCTAATCAATCACTCTAATACAAATCCTTTACCACTCCGACATGAGGACATAAAGATAACCTCAGACCTGAACCCTGATTTCCAGAAATGTGCAGCTAAACTAGAATGCAGCTCAGCCTGGGGTACTTACTATATCATATCCCTGAGGTAGATCATTTCCTAATACCATCTTTCCCTCCACAGCAATCTCATCTCTTGACAATCATTTATGATCACTCTTCCCTTGGTTTGTTCGTTAGAATATTCTAAACTAACCCCCACTAGTTTGCCTGTTGTTTTAACCAAACTTATGACAAGAAGCAGCTTGACGAAGTAGGAGATTGTTATAGCTTACATCTTGAAGGGATGTCGCCCCTCAAGGCAGAAAAGGCATGGGTGCCGGAACCCAAGGCGACTGGTCACATTGCATGCACACGTAGGAAACAGAGTATGAAGGAGGGCTCCATGACCTTCCAAAGCTGCATGGTCATCTGGAAAGCAAGGATCCAAACACATGAGCCCGTGGCAAGTACATCACAACCACATTCAAACCACAACATTAGTTAGATGTATCTGTTTCTGGAATACAGTGTGATCACCCCATGAACACAACAGCATGTGATGGCTTTAGGTTTTGAAACAAAAATCAGTAAAATTTCCAGTGTTCGGGATAGTCTCTGAAGTCAGGAAGTAGTTGCATGATTGAATATTTGGGTTTGCCCATGGAAACCACACACCTTGAAGTGTGCAGCCTGTTACTATTTCAGACTTCACAAAGCCTTCATGTGGCCAGCAGGGCAGTTCAGGTGGGAGCGAGTTTGTGTCTTCATGTGTCCCCACTGTTGTCCCTGCTGTTTCATTGTAGCTTCAAAAATAGGAACATGTTGGACCGTAAGATTGGCTGATGCCAACAGTAGAGAAAGTGAGGTCACAGTTCCACTTCCTTGAGGATTTATTCCTAAGAAAAGCCTATGTAACTTGGTCTCTTCCTGTGGTGGAGGAAATCTCACAGTTGAGAGTTCTCTAAAATAAGCTCCAAAGAGAATTCTACTGGATATTGTGTGGTGCTGTCTAAATGTTTAATAAAAGGTATCGAGCTGGTTAGTTTTAACTGCCAACTTCACTGGATTAAGGAAACACCCACCCAGGAGACTGAAAAACATACTTCAGGATTTGCCCGTGAAACTAGCTCCAGAGACTCTTGAAGCTCTGACTTCAATTAATGATGGTATCAAAATTCAAATAGAATGTAGGAGGCAGAGGAACTGTGGAATGTACAGTCTGATTGGAATAAGTACCTCACATGAGGCATGCCCTTCCTTGGGGAGCTCTTCTTCACCTGATCCCTTCCTGTGTGGCTCCATCCGCTTCCCGTATCCATGAACTAAAGCTGTAATGGCTCCTGTCACTGTGATGTTCTGCCTTAGCTCATGAAACTAATCAACTACAGACCAGATCCACTGAAAGTGTGAGCCAAAAGCTCTTCTTCCCTTCAGTTGCTTTGCTCTGGCTTTTTGTCACCATGAAGAACAGGAAATAATCTAGGTGCTTCCTACAACTGTGTTAATTATAGTTGACAAGTTGTAAGAAAAAAAAAAACAGATCAAGCACTTAGAACTTGAGTCAGCAAAGTACTACCACACCGAAAGGCAAATTCTATTGCTGACATTACTTAGAATATATATAATCATCTTAGTCGGTGTTCTACTGCTGTGAAGAGACAGCATGACCATGACAACTCTTATAAAAGAAGTCATTTAATTGGGCCTGACTTACAGTTCAGAAGTTGAGTCTGTTTTCATAGCAGGGAGGATAGAAGCAAACAGGCAGCAATCTGCTGGAGAGCTGGTTGAGAGTTCTCCATCCAGATCTATCTGTCTCTGCCTCCCAGGCATTGGGATTAAAGGCATGTGCCACCACACTTTGAACTCACAGAGGTCTGTCTACCTCTGCCTCCCAAGTGTTGGGATTAAAGGTGTATACCACCACACCCGACTATTCTCTTTCTTTCTTTTTATTTTAACGACTTTAACCTTTAGCCTGTACATATTTTTAACACACTGTAAACCATTTAGAGGTTTTCTTCGCCTTTGAATCTCTCTTTACTGTATATCTCTCTTTTTCTGACCACATGAGTCTTTAATTTACTAAGCAATATGGATAGGATTAAAGTTGTGTCTTTGATGACTGGATCCAGCCCATTTCTTAGCTTTCTGAGATTTCAGCCTCATGGCTGAGGTACCAGCCAGAGCCATGTTTATTGCCACAACTCTATGGCATTTCAAGGTCCCTGCCAGCAAGCAAGTTGCAGCATTCTGCTCACAAACCACATTCAAATGCTCCATAGTAAGACCGCCTGCCTGAAAGGTGGTGTAGGAGGGTCTTCTATTTGTGTATTGCCCTCATTGGTTAAATAAAGAAAACTGCCATGGCCTTTTGATAGGGCAGCCCTTAGGTGGGCGGAGTAGATAGAATGGAATGCTGTGAGAGAGAAGGCAGTGTGGCAGACGCAGACGCCATGCTTCTCCAGCACAAGGTGGACACTGGTTAGACTCATGCTGGTAAGCCACAACTCAAGTGGCAATACACATTAATGGAGATGGGCTAAAATAATATGTGAGAGTTAGCCAATAAGGGGCTGGAGATAATGGGCCAGGCAGTATTTAAATGAAAACAGTTTCCGTGTAATTATTTCGGGTATGCACCGGGAGCCGGATGGCACAAGGGGCCCTGCGCCGGGAACGCATCCCGAACCCCTCTCTTGCAACAGAAAGGGTCAGAGTTTGCCCTGGCAGGATGACCCAGAAAGCCGACATTTTAAAACAGCCAGCTTTTTTCCTGCTGCGGCTGAAAACTGAAAAGCATGGGGCCAGCTTTTCATCAACACCATTTAAGTGTTTGTGGCAGGGACCTTGAAACACCATAGAGTTGTGGCAGTGAACACAGCTCTGGTCCTGAGCCATAAGGCTGGAATTGCAGAAAGCTAAGTAATGGGCTGGATCCAGCCTTCAAAGCCACAGCTTTTATCCTACCCATATTGCTTGGTAAATTAAGGACTCGTGTAGTCAGAAAAAGAGAGATATACAGTAAAGAGAGATTCAAAAAAAACCTCCAAATGGTTTATATTGTGTCAAAAATATATACAGGCTAAAGGTTAAAGTCCTTAAAATAAAAAAGAGTAGTTGGTGTGGTTGCACATGCCTTTAATCCCAAAGCTTTGGAGGCAGAGGCAGACATATCTCTGTGAGTTCAAGGTGTGGCATCACATACCTTTAATCCCAGCACTTGGGAGGCAGTGGCAGGTGGATCTCTGTGAATTCAAGGACAGCCTGGTCTACAGAGGGAGTTCCAGGACAGCCAAAGATATACAGAGAACCTGTCTCAAAAAGTTAAAAGTAAAAATAAAAGAAATAGAGGTTAAAATAAAGCCACGTAAAGATGAAAAATTCACAGAGAATCTTGATATTGTATGTTATTATTCTCTCTTTGAATTGTTTGAATGCTGAGGAAGGAGCAACAGCTCCTAAAAGATATTTGCTTATAAATGCTGCTGAATTAATCCCAGATAGGAATTTTGAAAATACCTTGACTTCAAAATTGAAGTCAAAAGGTATGTTACTTTGGAGAAGAGATTTTGCTTTTGTTTCCACAGGAAATGAGAGGCTGTGGATTCATTCTGAGTTAAGAAAAATCAGGTTTGATCAAGGAAGACCACCTGAGAAATCTCCGGTAAGAACAAATGACCCAGATGTCAGAGTTCTACATCCAGAACGGATTCAAGATGCTGCCTGAGATGATCAAGACTCACAGGATACTCCAGTCAGGACTTGATCATAACTCTAAATTTTCTTTAGGTCCCCATAAGATTATCGGTGCCCCCAACCAGCCAGAAGTAGCCTGGAATACTATGCCCACATTCCCCAAAAATGGACTATGGATATTTTCCTTTGTTTTTTTGTTTTTTTAAAAAAAGAGGGGGAAGTGAGTGGTGTGGGAAAACAATTCTATATCTGTCAATTATGTTTTAAATAAATGCTGATTGGTTGGTAGCCAGGCAGGAAGTACAGGCAAGAAAACCAGACAGGAAGTAGAGGTGGCACAATGAGAACAGGAGTATTCTGGGAAGAAGGCAGTTCTTTCCCACTCCTGCCCAGACCACCGAAGAAGCAGGATGTGACCTGCCCCACTGAGAAAGGTACTGAGCCATGTGGCTAACATAGATAAGAATAATGGGTTAATATAAGCTACAAGAGCTAATACAAAGCCTGAGCTAATGGGCCATTCAGTTTATCATTAATATAGACTCTCTGTGTAATTTCTTTGGGACTTGCCAGCTGTGGGAACTGGGCAGGATGGAAACCCCTACTAGCAGGCCCCCCACAGTACACTCTGTCATGACATTCATCCTTTGGTTCTCTTTTAGACTCACCACAGCATATGTTTACACTAAAACTGAAACCTTCTCTGAAACTCAGAAACCATAAATTCAGTATCATGTCTGTATCTCCCACTCAGACAGAACAGTTGAGAAAATGTCTATGTATTTTCTCAGCTTCCAGAAGAACACGGTACAGCTCTTTCTAGTATATAACTGAATCATAGATGTGGAAATGTATGTAAACATTATCCATAAATGCTCAAGTATCAAATATAAGTCTGCTTAATCATCTAAGAGGAATGAATCAAATCCCAGAAGAGAGAAAGTGGACAAGTGGCATGGTTCAGAGAATCGGGGGACCTGTTCCTGATCAACCAAGCTCTTCCATGAAATATGAAGAAGGACAGCAAACTAGCAAAATAGTAAGGAAGGAATTCTAGGCACATGGATCCTGTAGAGACATGGAGCTTTACATCAGCTGCAAATGCCTTACAAGAGGCCATGGTTAAATTCTCAGCCGTTCTGTAAGCCAGATGTCAAGCACCATCATTTAAAAATGATGATAATTAAATATGTTTGTAATATATTTAGCAACATATTCAGTGGCAATTAAATAAATTATATTAAGAACAAAGGTAATAAATACTTAACACTCACTCTCCAATTATGTTCCTAGAATCCACTTCTGTCTGTGATCCTTATGTTATCTCTGCTGTGTTTAGTGGTAGAAATACCATATATCATGATACTTGCTGTATTTCCTCTCCCGATTCCACATTAAATAGTTTTACATGAAATGGTCAAACAGACCAATATGGGAGCCTTTATACCATGAGCATAGGCTAACTTCACAAATAAGGACTTGCTTTATGGTTTTGTTGATGACACAGATTTAAAGTGATAGATAAAAATTAAAAAGATGCTGATCATACTTAAAGGTTTGTAAGCCAATAGGTGTCTCATGGACACACACACAGACACATGGATACATGAAGACACACACACACATACATACATACATACATACATACATACATATATATATATGCACACACACACAATAGACACCAATGCAAAAACACACAGAGAGACAAAGCAACACACCTAAACACACACACACGTACATAAGAAGATATACAGATACAGAGAGAGGTCTACAGATATAGACACGTGCACACATCAATATTTATCCCATCATTAAGAACTCATCTTTTGCAAGTCACCCATCTTGACAAAACCAGTGGAATTCCCATCTATATCTATAAATCTATGTCTTAGATTGGTTTTATCATCCTTGTTCTCTAGACAACAACATCATGCTGGAAGCTTATTCATTTGTGAGTGCCTTCACTTTGCTATGGAATCAAGGTAGTAATCAGATATTTATCTGTGGTCTGATTTGCTCAAATCATCGTTTGATTGCACCTGTGATTGGGTGGCCAAATGTTTTTTTCTAATGCAATAAAAGCATTCTGGGAAAATCAATTGGCACATTGGAGTTAAAAATTACTATCTTGTATGTTTTATACTTTGGCTAACTCCAGAATAGGATGGTAAGTCCCTATTACTAAAAGCACTATGCACTTTAGAGACTGGGTCTCAAGATTCCTGAGCTGTCACTAGTTTTGGGGTACCCGAAGGTGCCAGGCAAGCTTCCAAAGGAGGAAGACAACAGCAGTCCTACCCAGCTTGAACTGCACCAACATTGGTGTGGCATGATAACCCTAAGGGTTCAGTAGTGGTGGTAACCAACAACTCTCTAACTGAACTGAAGACCCTCTCAACAAGAGGGAGACTATGGCTGTCCCTGGAAACCTAGCTAACTACTCATTACTAGTGAAGCCATGTGTATTGGAAGAGAACCTACTACCACTACTTTACTGAACCAGTACAATCTGTAACAACAATCTATAAGTCTTTGTCCTTATACCCACAGATAAGTGGAGTCTTCAACCTTCATCAAGGAAACTTCTCCCTATAATAGATGGAGACCACTGCAGAAAACCACAACCAATCGAAACGCAGAGTTGTGTTACCAACCTAAAATTATCTTTTTAGATTTTAAAACTTTTTTTAAGATAAAAACTTAGGGTTTTATGTCTCTCAACATTATAAACTTTACAACCCTTTGTAAATTTTTTTTCTGAATTTGGTAGCAAAGAAAGTGGTATAAATATAAAACTTTGGAATCACCAAGAGAGGATAGATAATAGCATATATTCTATGATTTTGCCAAATATAAATGTACTGGACACTTTGACTGCCATTCTTACCTAATAGTTGTTCTTATTGTATATAGTTTTAATGTTTTAGGGTTAAATCCTTTCCTTTTTATTTAGACGAAAAGGGAGAAATGTTGCTGGATATTTGTACACTATATAAAGATGTGTCATTGTGATTGGTTTCATAAAATTCTAAATGGTCAATAGCTGGGCAGGAGAGGTTAGGAAGGACTTCTGGGAAGAGAGAGGAACTCTGGGATATCTGTGAGGAAGAGAGGGACTAAGCCAGTGAGACATGGAGGGAGTAAGTCATACAGCATGGAGGAGTGGTAAAGAGCTGTGTAGCTCTTTATTAACTAATTAATTAAGCTACATTAATAGAAACTGGTTAACTTAAGTTACACGGAACTAGCCTAAGCTAAGACCAAGCTTTCACATTTAGAAAACAAATGCAGAGTTGTGGAGTTGAGTCGCAACCGATACACCTACAAAACGCTCCTACAGCTAAGGCTCAGGGAACATTGCAGACGAGAGGGTGGACAGATTGTAAGACCCAGAACATCAGGGAGTTTTATGTGAGACTATGTCTCTTAGTAGTGTCAGAAGCTACAGCTGTAGAGTCCCACCAGCATGACTTCCCAAATGTGTGAGACAGACAAGAATGACACCAGCGAGTATGCCAGACTGGACAGAGAGAAGCCCATGAGACCTCAACCTTACACGAAGAACTAGAAGCTAGTGAGGAAGGCTGGCGAATGGGAGAGCTGGCCTTTTCAGAGGAAAGCACACCAATTGATTATTTGGTACCAAATGGTCAGCCCTGAGAACATACATAAAAGTGGTACTATACAGATAAACAAGTTATATTTAGGAATATGTATGCATCTATGCATGCAATAACAAGTCAAAGAAGGTTATGAATTTGAAAGAAAGTAGGGAGAGATATATAAGCATTTGAAGGGAGGAAAGGGAAGGGGGAAATGTGATTAAATTACCTCAAAAAGTAAAAGAGAAAATGGTATTTTGTATATTTTATAATTTGAAAATTATAAATTTTAATGAATATATGTATATATGCATACCTTTGTCCTAAGGAGCTGCTCATGAAACATGTCACTTAATAGCAGAAATTACGATGATATGATGGGAGGAAAAGACAAAATGTGGGAAAGATAAATAGGGAAGAAAATTTCAGAGAATGAAGATTTCAAAGAGAGTCAGAGCCTACAGAAAGAGCTGAAACTAAGAATTTTGTAAAACCAGAAAAAAAAAGCTTTGAGCAATGGCATGTAGTCTGCAAAACTTTGTCTTAAATATACTCTAGATGCTCTTGGAGATAGAATTAGGGCACCAGAAAGTGTATGAGGAATGCTCCATTTGCAGGTACTCCCATAGTCCAAAGGATGGGAGGACCAGAAGACAGCAGGTGATGGTAACCAAGACAGCCACAAGTGGTCCCAAGACACATGTTAGGCTACAACAGAGGCTTGACACCCACTCCTCTGGAAGACAGAGCTTGGTCCGTGTGGCTTCTTCTAGCTGGTGATTCACCAGGCACTAAGGAGTCCTGGCTGGGGTCATACTTTTGTCTAGCAGTAGAGGAAGAGTAGATACTAAAACAGAATGCATGGAAGTGGCTACCCCTCCATCACCCAAAGCAGTTGCACAGCACACCTGTCCCTCTTCTAGCACGGTTTTCTTTGTTAAGCTTCACCTTGGGTAAGTCTTCCTTCCCATCGCTGTAGAGGCAAGCTTGCAGGTTGAATCCTTAGCCATTTCCTACTAAATTTTCAACGTCTTCCCCCAAGAAAACCCTAAGCAATGAGAGGCTCGAATGTGGCGGAGGTGTCTAGCTAGCCACAAAACATTTAGATTTGCACGTGTTTTGAACCAGGCCCAGCTAGTTACTCCCTAAGTGGCTCTAAACAACCTTCCCCCAAACTGTGGCTAGTCCTCAGTTTTGAAGCCACAATATGGGGAAAATATTAGTTTTTCTGTTATGGAAGGGTCTGGAGAAACCAGACAAATACACATGAGATACATTAGAAGGCTTAAGTATTTATGTGTAGGCATGTGTGTGGGTATATGTGTGTGGGCATATGTGTATGGCTGCACTAATGCCAAGGTTCTCATGTGGAGGCCAGAGGGCATCTGCCAGGCATCTTTCTCTCCTTCTAACTTGTGGGTCCCAGTTACCAAGCTCAAACTGTCAGACTTGGTGGCAAGTGCCACTATCCACTGAGAAATCTTGCCACTTAGTGCTGAAGCTATGTCTAGGGACCTGAAATTTCAAAGGACTATCTTAAGAGAACTCTAGATACACTGATGGGAACAAGTCATACATTCACAACAATGTAAGGGCACTGTGATGTGTTTGTTTAGGAATATACCTCTTGTTCTGCTAAATCAAGAACAAAGAAAATCTTATCTTACCCAGTGGGAGGACCCTGCAAGGATGTGACTGCTCTGCGTTGAGAGTGTGTTGTGCCAGCTTCCTGCCTCTGGGCACAGTTGTTAGCTATGCACTGCATATGGCTAACAGGATGGCTAAATCCTCACTACACTCAGAAAACATATTAATACATATTTCTACATAGTGCTTGTAGTATCATTGCATGTAGAATATTAGAGGCAGGTAAGGCTGATTTTTAAATGTCTTCCAACTAGCATAAAATGTAGTTGACCACAAGTTTATCCAACTGAGAAATAAATACACCAGAGTATTATTGGTCTTAAATGGGTGCCAGTGAGAACTGGGAATGTGGCTTAATCTGTAAAGCGCTCTCCATACATTCATGAAAACTTGCATTCCATCCCCACCACCCACAGCAAATATAAAAGAATCAGAGCCAGAGCGATGCCATGCATCTTTAATGCCAGCGCCCGGGAGAGAGAGGCAGGAGGATCCCTGTGAGTTTAAGACCATCCTGGTCTACATAGTGAGCTCCAGAACAGCCAGGGCTACATAGTGGAACCCTGTATATAAAAAAAAAAATCACTAGAAGTACAATACAGAAATCCCAGAGATGAGCACACAGAGGCAAAAGGGACTAAGGCCATCCTGGTCTACATAGTGAGTTCCAGGATAGCCAGGGCTACATATCATGTATCGAAAAAAAACAAAAAACAAAACAACAACAAAAAAAAAACCACTAGCAGTACAATCCAGTAATCCCAGAGGTGCGTAGATGGAGACCAAAGTAACACTGGGTCTTGCTGGTTATCCATTCTAACCAACAGATGAGCTTCAGGTTCTATAAGACTCCATCTCTGTCTTCAAATATAATAAACCAGAGACTGATTGATAAAGACATTCAAGGCTGTCCTTTGTGCCCCCCATGCACAAACACGTACACATAGACACATTAGTAACTTCTGGCTACATCAAACGAGACATACTATTATATGTTATATGCATTTTTTTCTGGAAAGATTGGAGCATTTTGAATTTTCTCAGCCCCTCTGTACACCGTCTACACGCCTATCATTCTCAGCTACTTTAAGCATGCGTACTCTGTACATATGTCTAGACTAGCCTCTATCCCAACTGCCCCACACAAAGATGTTCCCAGTGTAAAATCTTGATTCACCCTCCACTCTGTTTGCAAGAGTCTTTGCTTGTTCTCTTGAACGTGCAATATATCAAAGCCCTGATTGTGCCTCTTCCTATGTTCAGGCTGTTTGTGTCTTCACTCACCCTCCCAGCTGCTGACTTCTTGTTACATGAAACAAGACAGGCACTGAGAAACCCATACAGATTCTTTCTTGGGACTGTCTTGGGCTCGTCCTCTGGGCTCTCTCTAGGAGGATAAATGCCTGGGACTGGAGATGGTCTCCAGGTCATATCATAACCGATTCTGAACACTTAATCAACAGACCCTTTTGAACAGTTAGAGAGAAACCAAGACTGTAGGAAAAGATGTGCTTTTCCAGAATATTCCCCAGAAGAGTTACCATAGCAAGACATCTCTAATGGTGCAATAATGGTGCTCATTTTTTGGTGGTTGCCAACAGCAGTCTAATTGGACTTAGCAGCAGACTCAACAAGAGGAAAATCATACCTGCTGAAAAAAAAAAGTGCCAGAGAGTAAGCAACTCCCTGGGGCTAGTGAGGCCATGAATCTTAGAGAAAAATCTACAATCAGCACTTTACTAAGCCAGCATAATCTTTTACTGCACTCTAAATAACTTAACCTTAAACCTAAACAAGTGCAGCCCCACTCCTCATAGATGAGGCTTCTCTTTGAAGCATGCAGAGACCGTTAAAGAAAACTGCAATTGGTCAAAATGCAGAGAACAGCTGATCACAAGGAACTCTACTCCAGTGGATACAACCATGATTCTTTTTAACCAAAGTTGCCTTCAAATGACTTCAGCAAATTGCTAAAAATCGACCCACAGGGCAATTTGGACGAGTCCTCCAGCCCCACAGACTGCCCTAAGGTTCCGAGGGGGTCTGAGCACTGTAATGTGGCCCCACCCCACTGTTGGAGAAGCAGGGAATGGGCCCACATGGCTGAAACCTTGACAGAGCCAGTTTATCTGGCTCACACTAGTTGAAGTCTCTTCCTAAGAATCGCTGTTCACTGCTGGTTTTGAAGCTCTAGTCATGAGATGCTGCCCCTGAAGACTAAGAGTCATCAGTCTTCCATATTGGGTTTAAGATATCACAGCGTATTCACGAGGCTAAGCTGTACCCATGTCCCTATACAGTGCCTGTAGACAGACTCCTGCGGTGAGCGTCCTGTCCCAGCAGTAACAATTTGACATTTCATTAGCATTTCTTTCTTCCTGCTTCAGAAAACCCCTCAGACACCGTCAAAATTCCAAACCTCTGAATACACAATTAGGCCATAGGTCCAGGTGCACACCGTTTTGCTCTGTATATTGCCCACCTCATGCATTCTACTGTGCTGTTCCCAAAGCCACCAGCTGAAGCCATGACTGGGCACCAGGGGAGCAGCCTCAGAAGATGACAAAGGCTCACTAATGTGGCCACATGTGACTTTATAAAGGTTGTTTTGCAGGAGTTGACAGGCAGGTCTTAGAGGAGACCAAGACTCCCAGATAGAAAGGAAGATAAGAATTGCCTCAGAAATGAAAGCGTTGGACTAAAAATCACTGAGAAGATGAAGAATCGGCTGCTTATGCACGAAGACTGGAATTTAGACCTCCAGAACCATGGGAAAGCAGACCAGTCATGGCAGTCACCTGAAATCCCAGCACTAGGGAGGCAACGACAAGAGCTTCCTGGGGCAAACTGGCTACTGAATCGACTCAAAAGCTCAGGAGCTGGGGGTGCAGAAGGAAACCATGCCTCAGTAAACAAAGTAGAGAGCAACTAAGGTTGATATGCAATATCAGCTTCAGGCCAGCACATGTACTCACCCACACACGTACAGGTCTGTCTACATACGTATGAACATGCATACTCAAATGCACATACACACGGCAGACACATATTGGCAATAAAAATAAAAAATGAAAAAAAAATTCTCTTGTCTGGCAAAACCTTCAATGCACACAAGACACCACAACTATAATATTACTGGTAGCTTAGTTATCCACAGTGAACTTCGAGAAAGATTGGAGCCATCTGTCTGGGAGCTTCGGGGGTCATCTCCTGACTTCTGAAATTGCAGTCTGAAGTTTCCACACCCTCTGCCATTCAAGGATTGCAGCACCCTCCAACTGTGTCTGTTGGCTTCGTTCCATCAAACTTGTCACTATCCAAATGTGACAACCACACAGTGGATGCTGTGGGGACTGCCAGCCAAATATTTCTAGAGAGCTGTGGTTGGCTTCTTGGGATGTGAATTTAACAGGCAGATGTTTTGCTTCAGAGTCTTTGTGTCTCCCTGCCTACCTCTGAGTCAGTCTGGTGTCTGGTGTAGACATTTCTACCTTTAAATTCAGATTGCTCGTTTTTCCAGTGCTGAGCTCTCGACCTTTCTTAGTGGCTTCACAAACGTGTCTGTTTCCTGACAGCATTAAATCTAGTATTTGCAGATACGTGGGGGGGGGGGTCAATGATCAATGAGAAGACCACAAACAAATTGGTAGTGATTGAGGCGCGGCTCAGGATGAATGAGACTTCCAGCGCCCGGCCGACCTCAGCAGAGCTAGCACGGAGGTCCCAGCCTTCCCCCTTTCTTCCACAAGGAGTGTGTCCCTATTACCAGAGTTGTTAGTGCGAGAGTGGTTGGCTGCCTGAGCTCTGGCAGCTCAATCAAGCAGGCTCAGCCACTTATCCTCAAAAGACTATTAAAGGTACCAGCAAATAGTGAAAGGCAACGAAAGGAGATTTGCTTAATGTGGCCACATTGAGAGGGGAACAAAGAGGTCCAGTGATAGCACACATCTATCTTGAGGACCCGAATATGAGGTATTTGTTTCCATAGAAAGCTGGAGGCATGCTCAACCAGGTGGACCCTGTCAAAGTGGGATCTGACCCATCACTCTTTTCTGAGTCCCAGTCTCTCCTATAAGGTGACCAGAAATGGGTGACATCTCTTCTAGGAAAACAAGTTCTTTCTCTGGCTGGCACCAAGACGCCAACACTTTGTTTCTCCCAGCATGAGATTTCTGGGTAAATTACAATTTCTTGAGGGTCCTTTGTTTCAGCAGTCTGATTATGAAAGGGAAAGATACAATGTTTCTTTAGAACATCTTAATTCCGGAAAGAAAGATTCTAGCCCTGACAGAAGGTAGTAGGCAGAGCATTCAACATGTATGCATGAAGTCTAGCTGGGTTACCTTCCTAGGTAGTTTTAACAGCCAACTTTAGCCAAGAGCCACTTGAAAAGGGAGTCTAGGTTGAGGAACTGCCTAGATCAGATTGGCCGATGGGAATGTCTTTGTGGGATTGTCTTGATTGTTAATTGATGTAGGAAGAGATAGCCCACTGTGAGCAATACCAATCCCTAGGCTGGGAAGTATGAGATAGTAGGAGCTAAGCATGAGCCTGCAAGTGATCCAGCAAGAAGGTGTGCCTTCACAGTTTCTTACAGTTCCCACTTCAGCTCTTGTCCCACCTTTCCTCAGTGATGACCTGTGACCTGGAAGTGCAAGCTAGGCAAATCTTCCCCTAAGCTGCCTTTTGTCGTAGGCATAAAAAGGAAAGTAGAACAGTGACCTTCGGAATATCCAACATCATTCGGCTTTCTCATGGTTTATATGGAAGTAATAGCACCTTTGTAGGGTATCACAGGAAACCACATGCAACTCTTGAAAAGTGTCAAGTATACTTACATATCAATGAATAGTTATAAGACATAAATACAACAAATACATGAATAGAATATAAATCTTTAATGACAGTTTGCCGCTTTTGTTGCTGACCAATCCACAGCTGCAGGGTTCTCCAGGGTCTGCCATCTGCTCTTTTCCACCCAGACTTCCTTCCCTTTCTCCACCTATCCACTGCTCCCTCCATGCCACAGTTCCAGGATTCCAGTCACTAACATCTGGAGAAATAGGTTCTTTCCCTGATCTGAAGAAACACAGAGAAGGTAAGCTCACCATTGTTATGTGGAGCTGAAGATTCTAGATTAACGCAGACTTCCCCAGAATTTCTGAGAGTGTGGGTAAAAGTCGAGAGTGTGTGGGATGTTCACGCTAGGATGAAAGAGGGTGAAGAGGAAGGAAATGCCGACAAAAGGCTGAAATCCACCCAATGCAAACACGATGGACAAAACAAGGAGCAGATCAACTCCCCAAGGTCTTAAATACCCCATCCTCTGCCAGATAGCTATGGTGCTGTTGTGTCTGCTCTTGCTCCCTCACTCCCCCCTCTCTCTCCCTCCCTCCCTTTCTCTCTCCCATTCTCTGCCCCTTCGTCTCTTCTATGCAACCTACAACCAATTACCATGGGTTGGTTTCAAGCCATCATTTCTGTTATTCATGTTAAAATTAGTGAAAAGTTGGAAAACTCCATCTGCGAGCACCCCAGCACACAGATATCCCTGTGGGCCTGGAAAATGGCTTTGAACTTGCTCTTGGGTCTGACATTGTTCTAATAACTGTTGTGATGCTCAGCGAAAGTGGCTCTCACATCAAGAACATGGCAGTCACAGGGACAGGGGCTTACCATAAAGTGGAACTGGACGCAAACTGGGACCAGAACTAGTTCTGGAGTGAAAACCGGCCTTGACCATGGAGCAGAGACCCCCAAGACCCAGTCAGATCATACAGCTGTTTGCACATCCCGTGTGTAAGGCAACCCAATGAGGACAGAAAGGCTGTGATGAGCTGAAGAATGCCAGTCCTATCTGAACCTGCTGAAATTCAATCAAGTAGGAGGCCCGACAGCTCACACCCACCTGTTTAAGGTTTTGGCTCAAAAACTCTCTCAAGCAGTGTCTCAGCATCGCTGGTTCTTTCCCAGTCTTCTCTGTCCACCCATCCGCCTCCTGTTGACTTAGTTTCTGATCCTCCCTGATCTTTCCTTGCACACAAGCCAGTGAGTCACTCATTTCCTGTCCTGCATCAGGACATTTCTCAGCACTGTCTTCTTCTGTTTTTGCTAGCTCCAGGCAGTACCTGCTTTTCTTGGCTCGCAAGGGATGTAAGGAGCAGTTTGGGCAGCAAAGTATAGCTTGGTGTCTTGGCTGCTTTCCCTGCTGCTGTGAGAAAACGCACTGACAAAAGTCACTTAAGAGGCAAAGCACTTATTGTGACTTATAGTTCCAGAGGGATATTGCCCATCATGACACAAAATACACACACCCCCAGGCAGGGAAGGCTTGGCTGCAGGGACATGAGACTGGCTCATGAACATTGCATTGGTGTGCAACCAAGCTGGTGATATCTGCATTTAGGAAACAGAGAGTCAACAAGGGATGGGCTGTATAATTCTAAAGCCCACCTCCAATGACCCACTGAGTGAAGCCCTACTTCCTAAACATCCTAAGTACCACCATCTAGGGACCAAGTGTTTAAACACATAAGCCTATGGAGGTATTTAACGTTCAAACCCCTCCTGTGGCTTGGTAGTAGGAGAACTCCAGATCTCCATTCTTTTAAACATGGCAAGAAGAATTGAATGTAATCAAATATAAAAAGTATCACTCAAGAAGTTCTGTTCTACTTAACAGAATCTTCCATAAATGGCTGCCCCACAGGAGTGTCCCTAAGAACTATTACAATATAAATGGTGATTGTGGCCCATGTCTGGGTATGTAGTAGGCCTGAACAAATTTTTCCAGATTGTAGGAAGAATGCAGACAATGATTATTTCAAGTCATAGTTAGTGTCAGTTGTCAATGTGACACAAACCTAGAGTCTCCCAGGAAGAGGGTAGACTGTGGGTGGGTGCTGCCACCACTGGGCAGCTGAGCCTGGGCTGTGTAAGAAAAGCAGCTGAGCAAGCCAGGCAAGGAGAGCCCACAAGCAGCATCCCTCCATTGGTTTCCTCTTCAAGCTCATGTCTTCAGCTCCTGCCCAGCTCCCATGGGTGACAGATTGTAAAGGTGAGATGAAATAGACCCTTTCTTCCCAAGTCACCTTTGGCCATGGTGATTCTGACAGCGGCAGAAAAGGAAACCGGAACAGGGGTCAAACACAGCTGGGATTTGATGATGGGTCTTGGGTGGTAAAATGTTCAGAATGCTGGCTCTTTCTCTTTGTTTTTCTGAATTAAAATAACACAAGGATGGGGAAAACTATATGATAATTTGATCCCGAGTCCTCTCACCCTATAGCAAAATGAGCATGTTGAGTCGTGGTGTAGATGGAAATTCCAGATATCTGTGTGAAATAACAGATTATCACATAGACATACAGATTGTTACAAAGGAGTCACCAGCATTAACATAGGAAAGCTGTAACACTTAATGTCTCTGATTCTTATGATAGGCATCAGCCCATTATGACAATAAAACATCAGCTGGCCATGGCAAATTACTATCATTTAAGTGCTCAGGAGGCTGATGCAGGAGGATCATGAGTTGAGAGTCCAGATGGACACACAGCAAGATCCCATCTCCTAAAGCACGAAGTTAATTAATTGAAAATAAATACATTGCCAACTCTGATAAGTGAGGTAAGATTTTTCCAGAATTGGGTGGCATAACCCACTGTTCTGTGAAGCAACACAAGCCTGCGTCTGGAAGACTCAGCTGTCAATAACCTTGCAGCAAATGATGCTCCAAGTTCTCACTGCAGAGCTGCATAGATGTCAGCGTGTGTGTGTGGTTGAGATAACTCTGTGTGCGATGATATTAACACTTGCAGCTGCATATCTGCAATGGGATAAGAATTGCTCCAAATATCCGGGCCCAAGGGTAAATAAATAGTTCTAGCCAAGTGGTGGTGGCACACGTCTTTAATCCCAGCACTCGGGAGGCAGAGGCAGGCAGATCTCTGTGAGTTCGAGGCCAGCCTGGTCTACAAGAGCTAGTTCTAGGACAGGCTCCAAAGCTACAGAGAAACCCTGTCTCGAAAAAACCAAAACCAAACAAACAAACAACCCAAATAGTTCTAGCCTCGATTCCCAGATCAGAGAGGGCTGTGGTCTAGTTGCAAATTGATTATCTGCTTTTTCAGTCTCTCCTTTGAACAACCGGCAGACAGACCAGAAAACCCTCCCGTGTGTGTGTGTGTGTGTGTGTGTGTGTGTGTGAAAATCTGTGTTGGACAATCTATAAACACATTAATAGTTACATATACTAGGCAGGGTTCTCTAGAGAAAAAGAACCAGTAGAACCAATTATTTATATATATAAATATATAATACTTATACATACAATGCTTATTCACATATATTTATATGTATATACATACATATATATTATTAATGGGCATTCATCTACATGTGTGTGTGCATATTATAAAGGAGATTTATAGATTACCTTAGAGAGTGGTGGCTTTCGTTGATGGCTACATTCTGGAGAGGGAAAGAACCCAGTAGCTGCTCATTCGACAAATTGGGCTGACTCAGCATCCTCAGCCAGCTCTGAAGACCTGGAGCCCCCTGAAGAATTGCTGGTATGAAGTCTGTGCTGGGAAGATTAAGGAACTGATGTCTGATGTTAGTGAAGGATAGCAGCATCAGGGATGGATGGACTGAGGCAGAACTGAAGGCAGGCTGGTGATATAAAGAGGCTTGATTGAGGCCTCATTCTATCAGGGGCCCCCATTGGAAGGCATCACTCACTTTAGGATGGATCCTCACTCTTCAGAGTTCATGCATTCTGTAAATACCCTCACAGACACAACTAGAGGTGTGAGTCTCAACCCTGTCAGGTTGACAGTTAAGACTAGTTGCCACAGTATGCAGTAGTTCCAATCATACAGAAATGACAGAGTTGGGGCAAAGTTAAAGAACATGATTCAGAAAATTATAATAATGTATTAGTCAACAGAAGATCAAATAGTCCCTAAATAATAATTTTAGGTAACAAGTGCACTCTACTTCATTTACAAATTTTCTGTGACCCACCCCAACACACCCATTCTCCAGGTAACTTTCACGTTCACTTTTCTTATCCATTGTCACTCCATCCATCTTTATAATGCACTATAAACCCACGAGCTGAAAATATATGAGCACACATCTGCCACCCAGCACAGATATGGATTTAAAATTCTAATACTGTAAATGGCATTTCACAAATTAATTCAAAAAGTCTGGAACTGTTTTCAATCAAGGGAAAATATACCTCTAACATTGAGAAAGCTTTGCTAAATTACCAATCAGAAAATAGGTCCATGCTAATTTAAGATTAATATTCAAATGAGAGATATAATCAGCTCCCGGCTAAATTCCATGTCAATCTGGATTAATCATCCTTCATATCATGTTTTGAAAAGTTCTTTCCATTTGACATGTGTAGAGATTATGTGCTCTGTCATGTCCATAATGACTGGTTTTATTGAACGTGACAGTTATAATCAGCTAATTTGATCTTAAATTTTAAGAAGAAAACCAGTGTAAAGAATGCGAAATGCAAACGTGATCGATCAATAAGCTGAGCAATTAGCTCATAAATCCTTGGAGCAAGTATATCTCAAATTTTGTTTCAGTTGGTTCCTGACTTCTCATTATGAAGTGTAGCATTTTGCGTTTATAGAAATCATGATATTTTAGGTCAAACCGCTAAAATGAAATAAGGAGAAATTAATCCTTGCAACTTACCTAGTCCAGTTTGCTTATTTATTCTCTACTGGGTTGATACTGGGTACCAGGAAAATGATTTTTAAATAGTCCTTTTATCAGGAAGCATGGATGTGCATGGTAAGAACCAGAGAGTAAATACATACTTATGTCATATGTTGGATGTTCTGAGGGATGAAGAACCTCCAAGCAGGATAAAGGAGGTGTTCAGGAGTGTTTTCTCCTGGAATTTTTCATAAGGCAAGTATTGAACACAGAGGTAGCAGAAGGAAGCTAAAGCTCAGGGAGGCATTTCTTGAGCCATCGGAAGAGAAGAACCTGTTCTGATATATGTGAGCAGAGTTGGCAAAGGATGAAAGCATAGAATGGGTTGGAAGACAAGGATGGACAGCAGGTATCCAATGCTTGAGGGCGATTGCTGGGAGCTACAAGAGAAGACACTCACATGAGCATAAAAGGCTGTGGCACATTTTCCCTAGGAGAACAAGATGTTGGAGGAGGCAGTAGTGTGAGCTGAACCCAGGCAAGCTAATTTTTAAAAAATAATCAAGACGGGCAGTAATTATTTTGAAGGAAAGGTTTGCTGGCAAAGGGGGTGACATGGGATCAGGACTTGGATTTTAAAGATAAATATTTTCTGGGTCTGCTAGTGAGTTGGGTGGGCTTTTTGAGAGTAGAATGAAGGGTTAGACCATCTTTCAAGTCCTAAATGTTACCTAAAGGAGAGACTTGAAATGTACCCTTGAGTGGAAGATTGGCTGCCAAACCGTTGAGCATATTTCCAACTCATAGGCTAAGAGGTCAAGAGAAGGCATCTTAAACCCCATTGTGATCTGGCATGAGCTCAGAATGGGAGCTATAATTGTGTGTGTATTCATGCTAAGCTGTAATATTGGGAACCTTTAGACATGACAAACGCAGTGTTCCTTTAACTTCTGAATGTGATTCTGTATGAGACCTGCTGGCTGTGTCAACTGTAAAACATGTTCACAAAGCTATAGTTTCCCCTAGAATATTGTTATATAAAGAACATTAGGTTGGCCCTAAGAGGAATGAATGAATAAAACTAAAACTAAAAACCAACAATGAAAATACAACTATGTTCCCAGTTATTTGTACTACTAGTGTGTTCCTTACACATTTACTCAGGGCATGACCAGTTTTCAATTGAAATTGCTTATTTTGTTGTTGCTGTGTCTATCCATATTATAGAATTGCCTATAGTCACACAACACGGCTTCCTGCTACCACAATGGGTTTCCTGTGTCACCAAAATGGCATGCCATCCTCTTCTCCTACTGGCCTGCCCTTACTATGGAGAACTGTAATTAATGCGAACTCTTAGTGAGCAAAGATGGAAAAAAAACAAGTGTACACAGGTAATCTTCATCATGGGGAAACACGAGACCAGAAAAAGTGACAGTAGCTGCCCCCAGCTACGGGTTCAGCCAGCCTCAAGACCACCATCTCCACCCTTTCTCACTCTTTATTTAGGAAGAGGAGCAATTGCAATGGCTCGTCTGTCTTTGCAGTCTCAGGTTATTCTGAGTAAGAAGCAATGCTGGGTCTCTTTGTCAACAATTTCAAATCCAGTCCAAACTCTCCCCTCTACCCCTCGTCAATAATTACATCCCACGTTCTCACTAGCTCTCCTCGAATCAGCTTTCCTCATCAAAGAATTCCTTCCCCCCACTCCAGAGGATTCAACTCTGAGGAAAAGTTTGGGGTGGGGGGTGAGAGAGGGAGAATCCAAAATAAATGTGCAATGGGTAATAATTACAGAAAAAGTAGACATATATATATATTTCAAAACCTGCACTTGCAAAATTTCATTTTGGAAAGAAAAGCCTATCAAAGCATATCATTTTAATTATACTTCTATTACCAGGGGACTATGAAAGTGTATATTAAATTAATGAAATGGATTGCCTCGGTTCCACAGTGGTTATTAGCAGGAAGCGTTCCCAGTTTTCATATTATGTACATCACTAACTTTAATTGCATTAGGCTGGGCTGGGAGAGCTATTTTTAGGAAATATTTCATCCACAAAACAATTTCTGTTGGCTGTCTGCCTACTACAGCTCTGAGATGGAGCTCTTTCATAAATGCTAACTTATTATTTCTGTCAGCCATGCTGAAGCATGTATGACCTTATTAAAACTACCCCAAGCAGCTCTGCTCTCAAGACCGTTGGCTCAGCTTCCCAGGAGGGCACAGAGAAGTGGGAGAGGAGGGCTGGTCAGCAAGCACATACTTGTGATGCCGGGGCATCACATAGAACAATCATGTGTGTAGGGGTCCTGCACCAGGGAATGCAGTGCCTGCATTGTCCAGAACATAGAGATCTGATGAGATCGAATTTGTAAGCAGTAGGTGCATGAGTTCTCAGGTCTGCGTGTCTGGCTGCTTCCTGAAGTGCCTAGTTCTAGATTCAAGTTGCAGCTGGCCTGTGGATGGGAATCATCCAGCCTTACACATGAATGCAGCAACAATACAAAGACAGCGCCCCTCCTTAACCTAAGAATTATAAGGTTGGAAGATGACTTAGAAATCGTGCACCCTGAGTTTCCCCATGACAGAAAAGTACACTGTGGACAGCTGGCATGACCTTTAAGAAGCAGGAGCCTGGAAGTTTATGAGCACACAAGATACCCACAGGGCCTTCCTGATGTCTTATCTGGTGAAAATATAAAAACATGTACACTCCTAGATGTGTGAGGCATTGTGTTCAAGCTTGAGTGGCTAACCAACTCATAAAATCAGTGGCGAACACATTCAATATTCACTACAGGTTCGCAGAGGAAGACATGGCTGCCACAGCACAGTAGAGTCATTGGCTAAGGAGCATCATGGCATTTAGCAGTGTGGGCCAGTGGTCTTCCCTTCGTGGAGCCTCCTTAGTCACCACGTGGAACTGAAGAAGTGGAGGGCATCTAGCTGTAGCCTTAACTCTGGCTACAACCTTCTAGTTCACATCATCAGATGAAACAAAGGGGTGTGGGATTAAATCCTCAAAATGGTAATTAAGTTCCATGGAAACACCATGAATGCTTCTGCTAAGAATGCATGTTAAAAACCACATGCTATCTAAAAGAGACACCTTTAAATAAAAGAGAAGATAAGAGCTGGAACCAAGAAAAGGGGCTGGCAAGATAGCTCAGGTTAAAGACACTTGCTGCCAAACCTGAGTTATCAGTCATATGGATGCCCATCTATTAGAAAGACAGAATTGAATCCCACAAGTTGTCTTATGATTTCTGCATACATGCTATGATGCAAACACACACACACACATACACACACACACAAAATAAATGAATAAATATGATAAAAATGAAAAACAAGGGATTATGAAAACTCGGCTGGGTGGTGGTGGCGCATGCCTTTAATCCCAGAACTCAGGAGGCCAGGACAGGTAGATCTCTGTGAGTTCTAGGCTAGCCTGGTATACAAGAGCTAGTTCCAGGACGGGCTCCAAAGCTACAGAGAAACCCTGTCTCAAAAAACCAAAAAAAAAAAAAAAAAGAACAAACTCATGAAGTCCATTGTGTGTTCCTAGTCAAGCCTATAGCAAGTACATCCTATAGCAATTCTCACTGCAGAGCATATGAGGGGCTTCCAAGATCATAACTTAGAGCAGGAAGGCATGGCAAAACAGAATGTGCACTTACTAACAGGGTCTCACAACACGTAACAGGAGAGGTGATGGAGAACCCGGGAGACAATGGACCTACGGTCCAGCATGAGAATTTTAAGACTTCCTCAATGTGAGATGACACACTTCTGCCATGTGTAATGACACAGGAGACACTCAGAAGCCTCACACGCAGTATGTGAAGATGTGTGTGTGTGTGTGTGTGTGTGTGTGTGTGTGTGCAAATACTAAATTACCCCCTTTAAATAAAGTCTAAGATAATCTATGCTGGTGGAATCTAGAGTGTGGTTACTCCTGAGGGAGGAGGAGCGGCTGGACTGGAAGACAGTTGGAGAGATCAGTGGTTCCCTTAACTTTAAATTCATGAATCTGACACCTATCAAACTGGACTAATTCACCTCTACTCAGTTCTGTACATTTGTGAGTGTCACATCTATGGAAAATTATTTCACCAGTCTCCCAAGCTTCCCCTGACTATATCTGGAGAGGTGGCTACCCATCCCAGTATCTTGAACCAGCAACTTTCATTTCAGTGAGTCCAGTGATTCATCCCTGATGGACAGCTGTGACCAAACTTCTCTTCCCACCAACACTTAGGCCTGTCAGTCCCTTGGGAAGCCAAAGCAACCCCCTGCTCAGACTCTGAATCTGTGTTCTCTCCCAAAAGATTTTCTCAAACTCCTTGCTTTCCTCCCCTTTCAGGCCACTAATGTCACACCTTCAGAAATCCCTTTTCCGAGTCTGAGAATCCAAAGTCAAAAAGCCATGTTTTATTCTTGTGCCTGCTTTAATGTTCTTCACAGAGCAGACCCCTCTCTAGAGGGATCTTTGTGTCTGTTATGGTATTTTGTTGTGCTTCATCTAAGGCAGCTTTGCCCTAAGGCTTGTTGGATGTTATAGTCTCAGAACCTACAAGGTTTTAAGAGATACTCAGTAACTAACTGCAGACATCCCACCTTCCCTGGCTAGCAGTTAATAATCCACATCTAAATTAACATTGTATGCATATTGCTTAGACACCAAGGTAAATTCTAGAACTAACATTGTATGTGTTGAAACTTGGCTGTTTCTTACGAAGGAGCTGGAAGGTATGAATGACAGAGCAATGGTGTCTCCTTTTTCCTTACTTTTTACTGTTGGGCAAGCTGACATTTTATGGTTTCAGTTTTAAAACTTAAAATAATTTAGGAAGTTAAAAGCATTGAAAGTGTATCTCAAGTTAGATAATGATGTGGGATGTCTTTCTGTATATGTGTTGCTTTTATTGGCTAGTAAATAAAGCTGCTTTGGCCTATAGCAGGGCAGAATATGGCCAGGCTGGAAGAGTTATAAAGAGAGAGTAGGCAGAGTAAAAGAGATGCTGTGTAGCTGCCAAAGGAGGCAGATGCCTTGTAGCTGCCCAAGAAGCAAGAAGTAACAAACCACAAGCCTCATGGTAAAATATAAAATAATAGAAATGGGTTAATTTAAGATGTAATGTGTAGCTAGGAATACGCCTAAGCCATCCGTCAAGCAGTGTTGTAATCAATAAAGTTTCTATGTGATTATTTGGGTCTGGGTGGCCAGAAAATGAACAAGCAACCTCCATCTGCAAGATTATCATGTACATTCCCTCTTTGTTAGCCTTCCATCTTTGGCTGAATACCTTTTTTTCTCCCAGACGAAATGGGCACAGATGTCTTTTAAAAGATGAGGCCCTCTTTAACCACACTAATCCTGAGACCCCAACATGTCTGGTGTGGCCCCAGGGTAAAATCTCTACATTGGGTATGGTGGAATGAAGGCAGGAGCTTGCCTGAGAATTCCCCTGGAGGACCAGCTGCAGCTTAATAAGTCATTGAAGCCTCTAAGACTGGTTGGGGGGATGGGGAGGGAATGAAAGTACATCGAAGCTCTCTAGGCCCTGGGTTCCACATATCACACAACTGTCTACAGGCAGTTTAACACCCCACAAAGAACCCGGAGTTGTCAACATACAGATGTGGAAACAAAATCTCCACAACATTCCCATGGGAAGAATGTGTCAGTGTGGCCTTAGTAAAGTCCAGAACTTTCCAGATGCATAGGTTCTTCAGCAAAGCAGACCCCTATTCCAATTCAACTCTTACCATCTGTTTGCACACATACACCAAATGGCCCTAGTCTGTGTGTTCTGTTTGTTCTCCTGCTAAACGTGGCATGTGTGTGGATTTAAACAATGAATTTCATCTTCCTTTACCTTTCATGTGTCTTTGATGAGTTGTTTAACAATGTGTGATAAGACTGGAGCATAGACCAAGGCTCAACAGGACAAAAATCCACTCTAACAGATACACTAGACTATTTTCTTCAGGGACTATGCACTGTATTTTCCCCCCTCTAGACTCTATTTTCTCAAATACAGCATGATTAATAAAAACCCAGAGACAGATATCGGGGCTCAACCCGAAGGTCAGAAAAACCAAACAGCCAGCCACTGGCTCTTACCTCTACCTCAGTCAGAAATGGCGATCCTGCCTCCAGGAATCTCAGAATGCCACTGTGTCTAAGAGCTGTCTCCTCCCATCTTATATTCCTCTCTAGGGCTGGGATTAAAGGTGTATACCAACCTGGTTTCTATGGCAAACTAGTGTGGCTACTGGGGTTAAAGGTGTGTGACACCACTGCCTGGTCTGTAAGGCTGAGCCGTGGGGCTGTTTTACTCTCTGATCTTCAGGTTCCTCTTTCAGCAATATCCAGTCACCCTCTGGCAAATGGGCATCAGAGGGCAAGACTGGGGTTCAGTTTGATGGTGAAGCAAGGAGAGACAAACAGACTTCACCAACGGCCCTACTCTCACGCAAGGCCACTCGTGCCCCTCCCTGACACTCAGCAAGGAGCTCTTGTCCCCATTTTGGTATCTCCCAGATCTTCTCTTGACTTTTTGGTTTGTTTGTTTTATTTTATGAGACAGTGTTTCTCTGTGTAACAGTCCTAGCTGTCTCTGGCAGACCAGGCTGGCCTCAAACTCACAGAGATCCACCTGTCTCTGCCTCCCAAGTCCTGGGATTAAAGGCATGCACCACCACCACCGGGCTCTTGAACCACCGTTTCATCTGCGTGTCTGCTTACATGATCAATCCCTCTGTAAAACTGACTCCCCAAATCCCACTCTTTCATTCCCTGCTTTCTCGCGTACAACACTGCCCATTCTTGTGTGATGAACTTATTCTCTTGTCTTTATTTTCTAAAGTAGACTTTGTTCTCCACTAAGGTTGACCATTTACTTCCATTCTCAACAGGGCCCAATACCTAGGCTAGCAGACTTGGGGAAAGCTCTCTGTGAATCAAGGAAAAGGCAGATTCAAGCAGGGCTACCAAAATGACATCCTTGTCACTAGACGTACTAAATACACAACCAGCTGCAGGAGGCAGAGCCTTGTGTGGCATCTTTAAATACTGTCCCCATTTGTTGTGCATGTCACTCCCCTCATTTCATTCCACACACTCTGTTAAGAGTCAAACAGAATCACAGAAATGTTGTAGGATCTGTCCTAGGTTACAGGCGGGATATGACAAAGCCAGGACCCCTTGGTCTGTGGCCCTCCTGACCTCTTTCATTGTATCACCCTGCTGGTGCCTTCTCCAAGGGGGCATTTGTTCTTTGCTTGTAAGGACATCCTGTCGAAGCTTTGTCAGAGTTCATTGTTTTTATCTGAAACACCCTCCATCAGTTCATGTTTGTTGCACTGAGTGAGTTCCTAGTTAGTGGCTACTCATAGTGGCTCGCTGCGCTGTCCAGAAGGCTGTGAAACCTATAAGAGGTGAGGTCAGGATGCCAGGAGTATGTGGTAGAGTCAGCCTTTGAAGGTGGCCTCTGTTTCTGCCACCAGGTGCCGGGTTCTTGATGGAGCAGTGTGTGAAAGTCTCTGTCACACGCTCCCACCTCCATGGATGGCGCCACAGCTCCCCTGCTATGAAGGGTGGGAACAGTGAGTGAGGGTAGGCTTTCCCTGAGGTCGTTCCTGTTGGGTATTTAATCACAGTCATGAGAAAAACAACTGATCCAGTCAGTGTGCTTTATTTACAGAATATCAATATTTACTCCAAACCATCTGACAAATCTAAGAAAGATTCATTTTTTAGGTGATTTCCCCTTTCCTTCCCAATGACTTTTGCTGTATGAGATGGTATTCGCCCCCGCCCCCAACAAAAAAGTACTACTTGAAATTAGCACTTATTATATATCAATCAAACACTGAGCTATATTTAAACATGAGTCATCCACGCTTGGATCAATTAGAGATAAAATGTTTTAAATGGGTGCATTATCATCTCACAGTAGACCAGACATCCTCATAGGTGTTCCTAATCAGAGCAAGGCTAGCCTATAAATCCACGGAAGGGATAAGGCCCAACTAGAGATCCCAGAGCTGACTTGAGAACACAGAAAGATACCCTATTCACAGAAAGATACCCTATTCACGGTATGGACTGTGGAGACCGAGGGGTGTGATATATAAGAGGGTAAGAAGCTATATATAGATTTAGGACTGCAATAACCCTCAAAGTGACATCTGCATTCCTAGAGTTCTGCCATAGCCCTTAACAAAGGAACTGATCTGAGGATAAATTTGTGTGAACCCAGAGACCCTTCTTATAGATGCATGTGTGGGCACTGGTTTGTACATGAGCACTGCATACATGCACAGCTCATGTGTGGTCAGAGAGCAAGCTCAGGTGTCAGCCTTCAGAAACTTCAATGTATGTTGTTGTTGCTGGAGCAGGTTCTCCCTTTAGTCTGGAATTTCTGTCTCTCTGTCCAACAGCTTCCAGTAATCCACCTGCCTCTCTGTTCCCTGTCTCTCAATGCTGCAATTCCTGGCTTTGCCAATGTCCCTGACCTTGCACCTAGGTTGTAGACATCTGAGCTCCAGTCGTCTTTCAAGGCCAGTGTTTTAGTGATTAAGTTGCACACCTGCTCCAGTAACAGTTCCTGATTTGAACCCACCACCAGCCCGAAACATACACCACAGTCACTAACAAGACTCTCCTTTCTATGATGAACACCCCATCTCCTGGCCAGAGAGCAGGCTGGACCACGCCCACTTTCCTTTTAAGAACGGAGACTTTGACAGCAAGTCGCTTAACTCCGTCCAGCAGCAGCTGTGTGGGTTTTGCATAATTAATTATTTATACCAAGGCAGACACAGTAATTAACATCCAGTTGAATATGATACTGTGATCAGAAGCACTTTGCATTTCAGCCATCCCTCAAGCAAGTAACTGTCAAAACCGGACTGTTTGACGGAGTGGGGCCTGCCAAGCCCCTTGTAGACATCTGCTCTGTAACAGAAAGAACAGATTCCCCGAGCAGAGTGTACACACTACCGATTTTAGCAGGCAAGGAATAGCTCTGATTACCTTCTCACAAATGCTGGTCGATTCTGTCGGCTTCCAAGCACATCTCCCAGCATCTCCCAGAAGGACTGAATTTTAAATGGAAAAAAAAATCTATGTTGTTCTGAATGCCAGCCCTGCAAGTTCAGTCAGATGCGAGACCCTGCTCTGTGGCTCTTCAGATGTGTGAAGGGACCCAGCAGGAAACCACTTCCATCCTACCACTGCTAGAGAGCCAACAGAACACGAGAAATACCCTTAACAACCAAGCAGGTACTTGACACCACATTTCCCTACCATTTGTATAGGAAATGGAAACCCATGAGCCAGAGGAAAAAGCTGAGGGTTTGCTGGAAATGGTGGAGAAACACCCCCACCCCATCCAGCTCTGTCTGCATCTTAATGCAAGGCCTCCCACCCGGGGTGGGGGAGGGGCAGTGGAGGCAGGGCCTCTTCCTAGACGCAGTTAGGTGGAATCCTCCACAGCCATTTTTCAATGCAAAGCAGAGTGACCATTGCCAAGAAATATAATTACTGCTCTGGGCCTGTGATTGTGACCAGGATGGGTTAGATTATTTATAATCCAATTAATTATTTTGATGTCAGTCAGCAAATATGGACAGAGAATCAGGAGGTACGAATAGCTCTCGGTCCTGATGCTGTCCCTCAGGATTGCTTTCATTGAAGTGCGCTGCTCTGCCTTTGTAAATATCAAAATATCAGTCTCCTCATGTAAAACAAACAAACAAACAAGAACAGCTCAGTTGGTCTAGATTGTAAGTAGTGTCTCTGAGACCTTTTAAAAATCATGAAATGTCTGTTATGTTAACAATGAAGAGAGAGAGAGAGGTCAGGCTGTCTTAAGGGCAAATTTTGTATTGTGGATATACTAAAACTTTTATTCTCTGGTTTCTGAGCCACTTTTAGTTCTCAGAGCTAGCCAATAAAAAAATACAATGTGCTCAATTAAATTGGAATTTTGTGTAAATCTTAGCATATCACATATTATCTATAAATTATATATAAATGCAAGGTCCATCCAATTATTGAGATATGTTTGTATATAATTTATTTCTTACCTCCCTGGAATTCAGAATTGCTTATCTGTGCTCTGCTTAGCAGTCATTCGCTTTGGAGGTCTTCGATAAAACGCCGTCTGGCCATGCATGGGGACTTATGTGGCTCCCATCCCTGGGCAAAATGAATGGGTGTAGTGTCCTTATATAAACACATATTTAGAAATGCAGAGCCCTTCAGTTTGCTTGCTTTACACAAGATGCCTTGCTCTGCCTATGCTGTTCTAGCTGATTTGTTGCAGGGTACTGGAGGTTATGACGGCATTGCCATGAAAGAGGGTACGGACAGGATAGGGGTGTGCCAGAGAGATGTTTCATGAGTTATCAAAACCAGACACACTTTTGTCTTGAATTGTACTATTCAAGCACAGTACTAATTAGTACTATTATTAATGGAGAAAGTCATATAGGATACTATATATGTAAAACCCCAGCTCTTCTTAAACACTCAGGAATAGAATTACCCCCAATGGTTTCTTCTACCTAAAGATCAATTAAGACCAAATAAACTGAAAACTAACACAAACAGGAGAAGCAATAATTAAAACGTTATCAAATCAAGACTTGATTAATAGCTAAGGAGACACAGCTTTCTTTTAAGAAGATCTATGGGTTACAAAAGAGGAGATTGTATTTCAAGGAATGTTTGTAGAATATTTGGAAATTCATATCTCGAAGGCAGCAAAAAAATGTCATTCATCTGTCTGCACAGACAGACAGACATACCAATGAACCTATTAGTAGTGATTGTGAATCAGGAGAGACAAGAAATGAGACATCCACTGGTGTAGGAGAATTGTCTGTATTCTGTCAATCATGTTTTAAATAAATGCTGATTGGCCGGGCAGGAAGTATAGGTGGGACAACCAGACAGGAAGTAAAGGTGGGGCCAGAAGAACAGGAGTATTCTGGGAAGAAGGAAGCTCTTTCCGCACACCTTCCCAGATCACTGAAGAAGCAGTATGTGACCTGCCCCGCTGAAAAAAGGTACTGAGCCATGTGGCTAACATAGATAAGGATAATGGGTTAATATAAGCTACAAGAGCTAATAAGAAGCCTGAGCTAATGGGCCAATCAGTTTATAACCTAATGTAGACTCTCTGTGTGATTTTCTCTGGGACTAAACAGCTGGGGGGACCTGGCGGGACATAAACCCCGACAAGCAGGCCCCTCATGTTACAATCCACTGTGGGGTAAGGAGACTGTCATGAAAAATTTTGCAAAATAAGACCTCTAAGGGGGTGGCCTTCCAGTGGGAAGATGATTATTGATTTGGGTTCAGTGTCTAAAAACCTTGTGTGCAGGACCATCAGGAGTCATTCCAGGGAAAGACACAGCATAAACTACTCAAGAGGAACAAGCAAGATGTCTCAGCATCCAACCCTCCAAGTGGTGGTAGAACCTGTGTGTCACACTTGGGATGGGGGGTGGGGACAGACTGATGGAGTGGCTGGGGAAAGTGACACACAGAGTCTGTTCCTATCCATCCTGGATGATAGACGAACAGGCATGGATAACTCTCAGTCCCACTTCCGATGCCCTTGTGGTGAGGGAAGGAAAAGAAGGTAAAGGAACGAACTTCTCCTGCCAGCTCAGCTTTGACAAACTCACACAAATTACTTTCTCTTGGTGGTCACCCATTTTCTTCTTCTGTAACGTGAAGCCACGTGTGAAGGCTTTCAGGGCTCTTTGACCCTCAAGAGCTCCAAACTCCTCATTCAGGTGTGGAATTCCCAGTCACAATTTTCAGCCTGTGTCTGAGTGTGGATCCAACTGATTACCTCTGAACAGGAATAAGAACCCCCCGAAAGAAAGTACTCCTGTGTGAACAGGCAATTGCTAGGCAATAAAGAGGCCCAAGAAAAGGGAGGTGTGGGAGGAATGACACCAATGCTCTAGCAAGCCTCCTGCTGGGACACTATGGAGAAGGTGTGACATTTGATTGATCGTTTCGCCCATGAACCTATGTGATCCCTTCCATGTATGAGAGACAGAGCCCATCCGATCCATCTCTTTAGTCTTTGTCTGTTTTCCCTTCCTGACACAAGCTTTTGCTTTTGTTTCCTGGTGCACACGAACTTCCATCAAGTCCCTTCTCATAACTCCAGCTCGCTGATTATGTTCTAGAGTCTTCTAGACTGCTGTCAGAACAGGTTTGTGGTAAACAGCCTATCAGTCTCCCAGGCAACCCTGATGGAATGCAACCTTCTGCCCAGCATCGTTGGCATCCCAGGCCTTTTGTGGCCCAGATGGAGATGGAGGAAGACTGTGGGAAGACTGGAGAACTTCTCCCCACTGATTCTGTTTCCTCCTGGCTGTGTGACTTACTAACCAAGGCTATCCTTCGCCATCACTCCTGCAGCATGGAAACACGCCAGCTCTCATACCTCACTCACAGGATGACAAAAGAATTTACAAAGCCAACCCTTGACTGTTCCTAGCCTCCAGTCTTTCATGTCAAAGACCTTTTGCTCACCTTGTTCTGGGCTAGGGTTAAGTCTGTATCAAGGTCAAGAGGACCCAGGCAGACGAAGTTGAAGAATAAACTGAATACATAAAATTAACTCCTTTGCCCTTGCAACCTTTCTGTTCCTATGCATTCTACATGACTATAATTTTTTTATATGGAATTTCCAAAATTTTGATCCTCCAGGTACCCATACTCCACAAGGTCACTGGTATTTTTCTTCTAAACTCAAACCCTGGCTCAGAAAACCCAAAGAGCAAACACCAGAGAGCTCCTCCTGATTCAGCAGTATTGCCCTTGCTTGCTGCTCCTCCCCCTAATTGGTATCATTTCCCTCGGTCATTCCTCTTTTATCAATTGATTTTTTTTTCCCCTGTTGGGACTGGAGAAACACTTTAGTCAAGCACTGCCAATAAGAAATAAAGAGGTGGGTTGCGGCCACTAAAAACAACCCTCAGTTGTGTTCTTCTTTATTGGTATGACAGTTTTACAATGTTCTTTGAGAATCCCCAGATGAAGCAGGCAGCCATGAGGCACACATGGCGTATGGCAACGAAAGAGATAACAGGGCGGGAATGAAAGAGTTAGGGATTTCTGAGCCTCGTCTGGCATCTTCACCAAGCACTGCTTTCCATACTAATTTAGGAGTATAATCTAGAGAGCACACTTCTGAGACTAAAACCTGTGATTTGAGAGACATGTGACTAATCCTCTCACATGCAAATAAACACATGTGCAGGGGATAGAACTGTGTCTCGCAGCCCCAGCAGCTTGTCTGTGGGTTGCCTGGATGCATCACAGGCAGTTTTGCTATCTCTGCTGAGAAAGCCTTCTGTGCTCTGTGTCTTAGATTCGATGGCACAAAATCACAGGTCAAGTGCTCAGCTCTGACCTCTGATGCAGGAACCTTCTGGGTCTTCACAGTGAATTGGTCTGGCAGTTTTTACCGTTGCCACCCGGAGGACAAAAACCAAACAGGTGATTCCTAGTGACTGTATCATGCTTATCAGGTCCGACAGGAAAATCATTCAGGGGGCGGGAAGAACACAAACTCAGTGCTGGTTTGACTGAGTATGCTTGGCAGTCAGTAACTCACACACCTGCTAGACCAGACTGTCCACGCTCCTTGGGGTCTATTGTTATTGGGGATCTTGAGGCATGGCTTCCTTCTTTCCCAGCTCTTCTGGCACACAGAGTACCCACACACCTCTTTACATGCAGGATGGCAGATTTCGAATGTACTAATTGCACAAGTCAATTATTGAAAAATCAAAAATTCGACCATATCATAATGGAGTTAATATGGAGTGAGCTGCAGCTACCTTAATGTCTAAATCTAAACTAGAATGTGGTGTTATCTCCTAGCCTTGTAAAGGACAAAGGCTTTGTTGTCATAAAACGAGAAGCCATCGATAATGGCACTGGGTCCTGTCTCTTCTGCATGTATTGGCTTTTTGGGACCCTAGTCTATTCAGATGCACACCTTCCTAAGCCAGGATGGAGAGGGGGGAGAGCGTTGGACTTCGCAAAGGGCAGGGTACCCTGCCCTCTCTTAAGGATGGAGGGGGAGGGAGAAGGGCTAGTGGGGGAGTAGGAGGGGAATGGGAGAAGGGGAGGAAGTGTAAATTTTTGAATGGAAAAAAGAAAAAAAAAGTACACTGAAACCGAAAAAAAACCCCAAAAAACCAAGAGCCAGAGAATTAGAGACACAAAGAGAGAGCCTAATTCCTGCTAATCACAGGTGGGATTAAGGAAGAATTGTGTATGTATTGATCACTAATTACTTCCAACAGGCAAACGAGCAAGGCAACACAAATGTTTATATGAGTGGCATTCCATTTAGTTCCCTAGCAGTTGAGAGGAGAGACTGACACTCAGGTGAGCAGCTTGTTCAACATCCGATCATTAGTAAGCTGCACCAAGGCAGATACCTTGCAGTGACTCTGCATCTACTTAGCTTAGAGGTAAAAGGCTTTTAGGTCTACTAACTAGCCCAGATGAAAGGAAGGCATTGCATAAAACAGGTGTTTATGTGGGAGGACCTTCTGTCTATGTGTTGCTTTTATTGGTTAATGAATGAAGAACTGTCCTGAGCCTGTGGCAAGGGCTAGGTGGGAAAAGCTAGGCTGTATGCTGGGAGAAAGAGGGCAGAGTCAGAGAGAAGCTATGGAGCTGCTGGAGACAGATGCTGGGAACTTTACCCTGTAAGCCACAGCCACATGGCAATATACAGAGTAATAGAAATGGGTTAAAATAATATAAGAGTTAGCCAATAAGAAGCTGGAGCTAATGGTTTAATTAATACAGTATCTGTGTGGTTATTTCAGGGCTGAGCAGTCGGAAACCAACAAGTGGCCTCCAACAACAAGGTGTTTCATCCTTGTCTATGTGAACGCATTTTCTAAGGACCTACTGTGTGCCAAATACCATCCAGTTATGCATCCAGGGATATAGTTATTCTACTATCTAGGCAGAAGTTGGTTCCCAAGATCCTGAATGGTGTAAGATAAATTCCGTGCATGTTTGCCAACTCTTGGGTCTTGAACTACTGACCTTGGGGTTGTTGAGTGGAATATCAATTATAAAAATACATAATATATTAAAATGTATAATACATATCTAATAGGTTTATTGTATTTAGCTCTGGTGTGTGTGCAGGTGCATATTCCCATCGTGTGTCCTCCTCTGACTCTCTCAAATTTATTTGTTCTGGAAATGGATCTCTCACCGATCCTAGGACTTCCCTCTTCAACCAGACTAGCTGGTCAGCAAACCCCAGGACTGCTCCTGTCTCTGCCTTCCTCAGTACTAGCCTTACAGATGTATATATGACTGTCCTAGGCATTTTACCTGGGTAGTGGGGATCAGAACTCGGGTACTTACGTTTGTATAGCAAGCAATTTATCCATCAAGTCATCTTCCCAGCCCCATGTTTAACATTTTTATAAAATGTGCTGTACCATGTTCTTTTTAATTTTATTTTAAGTATCTTTCTGTTTATCATCTCAAAATCAAAAGTTTTGGGAATTAGCAAAGCAGGATGCAAAGCATTCCGAGGCACTAAGGAGTGTCATGGTTTGTTCAACTAGAATACACATGCATCTAACCTAGGGCTGAGAGCGTACCTTCTACCTATGTATGGTTTAACACAATGATCTATACAGAATCCAATACTGGCTCGTAGCCTCTAAGACTGGATTTCCCAAATGATCAATTTGGCGCTAGAAACATATAATAAAAAGTCAGTGATCTAAGGAATTTTCAAAAGAGACATTGTTTTATTGTTTGTTTGTAACAAGGTGCTGTCTGCTGCCTAAGCTGCCCTCAAACTTGTGGTCCTCAGAGTGTTGTAATCACAGTGGTGCATTATAATTGGCCTAAGAAAATACACTTTTAGTAATTACCTGCTTTCACGTTGATAGTAATCTAAGAGCATAAGAAGCATGCTTGAGTAGCTTCAAAGATCACCTTACAGCCAAGCGTCTCAGGAAGCACCTGTAACTAACACCATCCAAAGTACACAGGACAAGAACTGTTGGGAAGTTCTCAAGTAAAGAAACTCATTTAACACTCAGAACAGTCTGGACAATACAGACTGTTCATCAAACTGCAAATTAGAAAGATAATGGCAGTGGTGGCGCAAGCCTTTAATCCCAGCACTCGGGAGGCAGAGGCATGCGGATCTCTGTGAGTTCAAGGCCAACCTTGTCTACAAGAGCTAGTTCCAGGACAGACTCAAAGTTACAGAGAAACTCTGTCTCAAAAAGCCAAAAAACAAACAAAAAAGAAAGATAAGGTTCAAAGCTAGTTTGGGGCACCCTGATATATTAACCCTGTCAGTTGGGCTCTGTAGTCCATGCTCTTGAATAAAAAGCTGAGAATACTTGGAAAGAGAAAACAGGAGAAAGTTATGCCATGTGACATCCAAGTGTAAGCAAGCAGCGTGAATACTGTATTGCATAGGTATAGACAGCGGATTTGTATTTGAGCATCAAGGGACATACATCACAGAGCTGATGAAAAAGAAACTAGCTATCTCCTACTTTCACTTCTATAAAGTTTAATGCCAATGTGTATTAATTTTATAGACTAATAAATCTGTAGTGCACCACCGTAAGTGTCACCAAGTGTACCTAGCCTGCAGGGTGAGTGACATCTTCGCTCATGTGGAAGTTCTGGCAGGGCTGGCAAATGGCAGAGCATCTGGTCTATAGAATCACACCGACACTTACCCTCACCATTGCCAGTCAGTAAAGTAGTATCTGAACAGCACATTATCCATAAAGAGAAAGTCAAAGCGACATCAAGAATTAATGAATAAGTCTGATAAGATTATATTTACTAATTTGGAAAGTATGAGTTGGCTCTCCCACCATCAGGATCCAAGCAAAGAAGGAAAATTTGCTCTGGACTTTTTACACTTAAAATGGCCCAGCTCAGGGAGAAAGAGGCCATTAGTTTGCAGTGGCTTCTGTGACACTGGATGAATCAGATGGCTTAAGTCAATACAAATATTCCTTGGAATTTCTGAATGCTTCAAATACATGAGCAAACCATCCAAGGAGACAGGCTCTTCCCGGGTCCCACATAGCAGACTCTCCATGTCACTTCAGGTGTCTGTGATTTTGTCACTCTGATCTCTGCCTTGAAGTCACAGAGTTCTTTCCTGGATGTTAGCCAGTCCCAGGGCTTCTTCTCTTCCCCTGACATGGGGTCCAATCATATCAAACCCAGATAGATTGTCTCTTGACTATCCGAAAGGGCCAAATTTTCACATAAGTTTCACTCACAAGCATCAGGGGTAGCACTTCACGGTCCCTTGTTGGGGAGCATCTTTGAACTGAAGCAATGGTTCATAACGTAGAGACCCTTATTGGCTCAGAACACTCCAAGGCCAAGTTCTCAGCACAAAGAGATTTATTTGCCCCAAGGGACAAAAGGCAGAGAACAAGAGACAAAGTCAGGAGGCAGAGGATGAGGGAGAAGAGCAAGGGAGCAACAGAGGGGGGAAGAGACATTGTTCCCAGGGAGGGGAGTGGAATGACTCCCTCTAGATACAGAGGAGACAGATGTGGCCTGTAGGAAAATAGCAACTTATAAAAGGAAAGGGGAAAACCCTGTGTTAGGATGAGTTGGCAAATTTTGATTGGGCATGTTAATTAGATGAGCCAAAGGGGGCATTTGACTAGTGAACTTCAATACTTTGATAGCTGGACCTTGGTAGTCAGCCTCAGGAGGAGGAAATGGCCAAATGAGGAAATCTAATGGATTCTTTACTTTTAGATTTTTATTGTTTTTACTGAGCTATATATTGTTCTCTGCTCCCCCCCCCATCCTCTCCCCTCCACTTCTACCCTCTACCATGGTCCCCATGCTTCCAATTTACTCAGGAGATCTTGTTTTTTTTTTTTTCTACATCCCATGTAGTTTAGAGCCATGTATGTCTCTCTTAGGGTCTTCATTGTTGACTAGGTTCTCTGAGATTGTGAATTGTAGGCTGGTTTTTCTTTGCTTTATGTCTAAAAGCCACTTATGAGTGAGTACATGTGATATTGGTCTTTCTGGGTCTGGGTTACCTCACTCAATATGATGCTTTCTGGATCCACTCATTTGTCTGCAAAATTCAAGATGTCATTGTTTTTTTTTTCTGCTGTGTAATATTCCATTGTGCAAATGTACCACATTTTCCTTATCCATTCTTCAGTCAAGGGGCATTTGGGTTGTTTCCAGGTTCTGGTTATGGAAAACAATGCTGCTATGAACATAGTTGAGCACATGTCCTTGTGGCACGACTGAGCATCCTTTGGGTGTATACCCAAAAGTGGTATTGCTGGGTCTTGAGGTACACTGTTTCCTAATTTTCTGAGAAATCTCCATACTGGTATCCAAAGCAGCTATACCAGTTTGCACTCCCACCAGCAACAGAGGAGTCTTCCCTTTACCCCACATCCTCTTCAGCATAAGTTGTCATCAGTGGTTTTGATCTTGGCCATACTTCAGGTGTAAGATGGAATCTCAGAGTTGTTTGGATTTGCATTTCTCTGATGGCTAAGGATGTTGAGCATTTCCTTAAGTTTCTTTCAGCCATTTTAGATTCCTCTGTTAAGAGTTCTCTGTTTAAGTCTGGACCCCATTTTTTTTATTGGATTATTTGTTCTTTTGATGACCAGTTTCTTGAGTTCTCTGTTTATTTTGGAGATCAGCTCTCTGTCCAATGTGGGGTTGGTGAAGATCTTTTCCCATTCTGTAAGCTGCTGTTTTGTCTTGTTGACCGTGTCCTTTGCTTTACAGAAGCTTCTAAGTTTCAGGAGGTCCCATTTATTTATTGCTCCCTCAGTGTCTGTGCTACTGGGTTATATTTAGGAAGTGTTCTCATGTGACAATGTATTCAAGCGTACTTCCCACTTTCTCTATGAGGTTCTGTGTGCTTGGCTTTATGTTGAGGTCTTTGATCCATTTGGACTCAAGTTTTATGCATGGCGATAGATATGGATCAATTTTCATTCTTGTTTCTACATGTTGATATCCAGTTATGCCAGCACCATTTGTTGAATATGCTTTCTTTATTTCATTTTATATTTTTTGCTTCTTTTTCAAGAATCAGGTATTTATAGGTGTGTGGATTGATATCTGGGTCTTTGATTCAGTACACTTGGTTCTCCTGTCTGTTTTTATGCCAGTACCAGGCTGTTTTCTGTAGTACAGTTTGAAGTCAGGGCTCCAGAAGCTCCTTTATTGTACAGGATTGCTTTGGCTACCTTGGGTTTTCTGGATATCCATATGAAGTTGAGTATTATTCTTTTGAGGTCTGTGAAGAATTTTGCTGGGATTTTGATGGGTATCGTATTGAATCTGTAGATTGCCATTTTTACTATGTTAATTCTACCTACCCAAGAGCATGGAAGGTCTTTCCACTTTCTGGTGTCTTCTTCAATTTCTTTTTTCAAAGATTTAAAGTTCTTGTCATGCAGGTCTTCCACTTGTTTGGTTAGAGTTACTCCAAGATATTTTATGCTATTAGTGACTACTGTGAAGGGTGATGTTTCTCTGATTTCTTTCTCAGCCCTTTATCATCTGTTTACAGGAGGGCTACTGATTTTTGTTTGTTTTTGGTTAATCTTGTATCCTGCTAAATTACTGAAGGTGTTTAAAAGTTGTATAAGTTCCTTGGTAGAATTTTTGGGGTCAATTATGTAAACTATCATATCATCAGCAAATAGTGAGAGTTTGACTTCTTTTCTGATTTGTATCCACTTGATCTCCTTTCGTTATCTTATTGCTCTAGTTAGAACCTCAAGAACTATATTGAATAGATATGGAGAGAGTGGACAACCTTGTCTTGTTCCTGATTTCAGGGAGAGCATTTTGAGTTTTTCTCCATTCATTTTGATGTTGGCTGTTAGTTTGCTGTATATTGCGTTTATTATATTTAGGTATGTTCCTTGTATCCCTCCTCTCTCCAAGACCTTCATAATGAAGGGACATTGTATTTTGTCAAAGGCTTTTTCAGCATCTAATGAGATGATCATGTGGACTTATTTTTTCAATTTGTTTATATGGTGGATTACAATGACAGATTTTTGTCATTGTATCTTTGGGATGAAGCTGACTTGATCATGGTAGATGATTTTTCTGATGTGTTCTTGGATTCAGTTTGCCAGTATTTTATTGAGTATTTATGTATCAATGTTCATGAGTGAAATTGTTCTGGAAATCTTTTTCTTAGTAATGCCTTTCTGATATTTGGATATTGTAGCCTCATAAAAAGAGTTTGGCAATATTTCTTCTCTTTCTAATGTGTGGAACAATTTGAGGAGTATTGGTAATAGTTCTTCTTTGAAAATCTTGTGGAATTCTGTGCTGAAATCATCTGGCCCTGGAAGATTTTTGGTTGGGAGATTTTTGATGACTGTTTCTATTTCTTCAGCAGTTATAGTCCTATTTAATTTGCTTATCTGGTCTTGATTTAATTTTGGTAAGTGATATTTACCCAGGAAATTATCCATTTCCTTTAAGTTTTCCAATTTTTTGGAGTACAGTTTTTTGAAATATGACCTGATGATTCTCTGGATTTCTTTCATGTCTGTTGTTATGTCCCCCTTTCCATTTCTGATTTTGTTAGTTTGGATATTGTCTCTCTGCCTTTTGGTTAGTTTGGATAAAAGTTTGTCAATTTGTTGATTTTCTCATAGAACCAACTCTTTGTCTCACTGACTCTTTGTATTGTTTTCTTTGTTTCTATTTTGTTGGTTTCAGCTCTCAATTTGATTATTTTCTGCTGTCTAGTCCTCCTGGATGAATTAGATTCTTTTTGTTCTAGAGTTTTTAAATGTTCTGTTATCTCACTAGTGTGGTGTATTTTCAGCTTCTTTATGTAGTTATTTAGTGCTATGAACTTTCCTCTTAACATTGCTTTCATTGTGTCCCATAAATTTGCGTATATGGTGTGATCATTTTCATTGAATTTTAAGAAGTCTTTAATTCTTCCTTTATTTCTTCCTTGACCCATTGATGATTCAGGTGAGCATTATTTAATTTCTATGTGTTTGTGGGCTTTATGGAATTAGTGTTGCTGTTGAATTATAATTTTAAGCGATGGTAATTCGATAAGATACATGGAGTTATTCCAATTTTTTTATATCTGTTGAAGATTGCTTTGTTACCTAGCATGTAGTCAGTTTTTTGAGAAGGTTCCATGAGGTGCTGAAAAGAAGGTATATTCTTTTATGTTTGGATGGAATGTTCTATAGATGTCTGTTAAGTCCAGTTGAGTCATAACATCTGTTATTTCCCTTATTTCTCTGTTAATTTTCTGTCTGATAGACCTGTCCCATGGTGATAGTGGGGTGTTGAAGTCTCCCACTATTAGTGTGTAGGGTTTAATGTATAATTTAAGCTTTAGAAGTGTTTCTTTTACATATGAGGGTGTCCTTGCATTCAGGGCATAGATGTTCAGTATTGAGATTTCTGCCTGATGGATTTTTCCTGTGACTAATTTAAAATGTCTTTCTTTGTCTCTTTTGATTGATTTTAGTTTGAAGCCTATTTTGTTAGATATTAGGATAGTTATACCAGCTTCTTTCTTAGGTCCATTTGATCAGAATTTTTTTCCCAATCTTTTACTCTGAGGCAATGTCTGTCTTTGAGGTTGAGGTGTGCATCTTGTATGAAGCAGGAAGATGGATTCCGTTTTTATAGCCAATCTGTTAGCCTATGTTTTTTTTATAGGTGAGTTGAGTCCATTTGTATTAAGGGATATTACTGACCAGTGATAGCTAGCCCCTGTTATTTTAGTTTTTGTTGTCGGTGATATTATTGTGTGTGTTTTTCCCTTCTTTGGGATTTGCTGCTGTGAGATCATCTATTGTCTGTGTTTTTCTGGTTGTAGCCAAATTCCTTGGGTTGGAGTTTTCCTAAGTACTTTGTGTAGGGCTGGGTTTGTGGTTAAATCTGGTTCTGTCATGGACTATCTTGTTTTGTCTGTCTATGGTGATTGAAAGTTTTGCTGGGTATAGTAGTCTGGGCTGGCATCCGTGGTCTCTTAATGTCTGCATAATGCTTGACTAGGACCTTCTGGCTTTCATTGTTTCCATTGTGAAGTCAGTGTAATTCTGATAGGTCTGCCTTTATATATTACTTGACCTTTTTCCTTTACAGCCCTTAATATTATTTTCTATTCTGTATGTTTAGTGTTTTGATTATTATGTGGAGAGGGGACTTTTTTGATCCAGTCTATTTGGTGTTCTGTAAGTTTCTTTTATGTTCATAATCATATCTTTCTTTAGGTTGGGAAAGTTTTCTTCTATGATTTTCTTGAGTATATTTTCTGTGCCTTTGAGTTGGAGTGCTTCTTCTTTTATACCTATTATTCTTAGGTTTGGTCTTTTCACAGTGTCCCATATTTCCTGGATATTTTGTGTTAATGTTAGATTTAATGTTTTCTTTGACAGATGACTCTATTTTCTCTATTGTATCTTCTGTGCTTCAGATTCTCTCTTCCCTCTCTTCTATTCTGCTGTTTATGCTTGCATTTGTGGTTCCTGATTATTTTATCATAGTTTCTCTTTCTATAATTCCCTCGCTTTGTGTTTTCTTTATTGTCTCAGTTTTGGTTTTCAAGTCTCTAATCATGTCTTTCACCTGTTTGATTGCTTTTTCTTGGTTTTCCTTAAGGGATTTGTTGATTACTTCCAATGTTTTGTTTGTCTTTTTCTCCATTTCTTTGAGGAAATTTTTTGTTTCCTCTTTAAGGGCCTCAAACATTCTCCTAAAGTGATTTTTAGGTCATTTTCTTTTGTTCTACATTTGTTTGTTCAAGTCTTACTGTTGTAGGGCCACTAGTTTTTATTGATGTTGTGTTGCTCTTTGTAGTGTTGAATATGTTCTTACCTTGTTTACTCATCTTTTCCTTTGATTGGTATAGTTGGGGCTATCTGTGTCTTTGGTGGTCAATCTTTCAGGTAACAGTGGATCCAAGGCTCAGATGGTTGTTCCTTGTGGTGCAGTGAAGGTCATGGTTCCAGTCACCTAGAGGTCACTCAGTGTTCCCTGAGGTCGTTCTGTAATACCAGGGGTCATTTGGGCCTATTCCCATGGAGGTTGCCTGCTTGGGGCTGCTTCCGCTGAGGTTACTGCCTAGTGCCTGCTCCAGCAGAGGTCACTGGCTCCAGCCTGGTATCTCAGAGGTTGTTGATTCACTCCCAGTCCTGCAGAAGTTTCTGGCTCAGGTATGCTCCCTCGGCGGTTGCTCACTTGTACCTGCTCCTGTGCAGGTTGTTGCCTCAGGCTTGCTCTGGTGGAGAGATTGCTGGTTCAGGCCTGCTCTGGTGGAGGTCACTGGCTCAGGTCTGTTTCTGTAGATGTCCCTGACCTGGGCCTGCTCCAGGCTCCTGGCTTGGGCCTGATCCTGCAGAGTTCTCTGGCTCAGGCCTGCTGCCTCAGAGGTCCCTGACTCACACATGGACCCATAGAGGTCTCTGGCTTGGGCCTGCTCCCTCAGTGGTCACTCCCTTGTACTTGCTCCTGTGTGGATTGCTGCCTCAGGCCTGTTATGGTGGAGATTGTTCATTCAGGCCTGCTCAGGCAGAGGTTGCTGGCTGGGTCCCGGTCTGGTGAAAACAGCTGGCTCAGGCTTGCTCTGGCAGAGGTCACTGGCTCAGGCCTGCTACCTCAGAGGCCACCGATTCATGCTTGTCTCTCAGAGGTTTCTGACTCAGGCCTGCTCCCTCAGTGGTGGCTTTCTTGTACCTGCTCCTGTGGAGGTTCAGAAATCTAATGGATTTTAGCAAAGCAGAGGGAATCTGGGAGAAGGGCAAGGCCTGTCTGAGCCATGTTTGTCACACTCAGGCTGACTAGAATCCCTTCACACAAAGACATTGAAAGGAATTAGGAGCCCAGATATGGGCTGCCACTAATCTAGAGAGAGATGGTGATGGCCTTAATGACCCATCTCTGGCCAACACCAGAGGTTCACATCACCCTACGGATGGATGCTAGAAGTGTGTCTGCACATCCATGTGGACTGAAAATGAGTTGGTGCTTTTGCTCAGCTGGTTTACACTTTTCCAGAGTCCAAACCAAGCAGGGCATACTGGGAAACATGGCTTCTGGGAGTCTGATCCTTGCAATAACTTAGAGGATTTGAACAAGTGTTGGGTAGCAATAGACCCAAACTGAACTACATCAGGTGACTTTGCATTTGCCAGGAGACAGTCAACAACATCAATTTACATTTGAAAATAGTATGTGTAATGGTAGTGTATATACGTAAATCAAATCATTCCCCAGATCTCTTTAGTACAGCCGTGTGGGAAAATATTAAAAATTCAGTAGAACTGAGAGAAATAGTACTGAATGTAAAGATCAACATTACAGTCTATGTTCACAGAAACAGTGATATCCACAGAATAAAAAAGAAGGACACCACTCAAATGTCTAAAATATTTAATCAATAAATTGTGATGTATTTCTAAAACAAAGCCTTACCCAAAGGTAGAACAAAAGAACTAAGGGTATTGCCCAATAAAATACTGATTTTTGAATCCTAGTAGTGGCTAGAAAAAAAAAACAAGCTTGGGAATAGTTCATGCAATATCATTTTATAGCGTTCTGAAATAATTTAACATAAAATATTATTAAATAAAAATATATAAGACAAGGAATAAGTAACACAAAATCAAGTGTAGTCTGCATTTACAAAAGGAACCTTGGGTAGAGTCTGTGGGAGCCTCTCATGTACTGTTTCTCTTCTACTGTCTTCTATTGTTAGCGTGGCCAGTACAATCGGGAGCATCTATTTATTAATGCACCCTATTGATAGGAATATATGTTGCAATACTCCTTGAGAGACGTTAACTATTTATCAGTGTATATTGTTATTAAATAGGGGAAAATACATAAGAATGTAAAGGAAGTCAAAGCTATAAAAATGTCCTTTGAGTGACAACAGGTTTGTACACACCCCACTTTAGAGACTATTTGTCTAGGAGCTTAGACTGTGGTCAACAAAATGAGACACTGGGTAAAAAACAACTAGATCCATATGATCAGGATAAACATCAGGGTTTCTGCTGAAGCAATACAAAATGGCGGTGGTAATAGATGAAGCAATTTATCTGTTCACATTCATCCCTCTTAACAGTAATTAAATGTGTGCTTGCTCATCGAAGCTGGGTCTTCTCTCACACATTCAGTAACACAAAGTGAAGCTTGGAATCTGAATGCTCTTATTAAATGTAAAAATAGCAATAACATGAGATTTTAATTATTGCTTAATTAAACGTATTCAAATTAACAGCAAGCGTATCTGGTTGCACATTGACTCTTTTGTTTATCTCCTTAGTATTCATTGGTCACTGACTCTATTACCATCATCTTTTCTGGGATGGGATATACACAGAAGAAATGACTTCACCCATAAATGTTTCACACACTTCATCAACTGAAGGTGCTAGATAGATGCTGACACCCAAAGATCCAGCGGGGCAAGTGCTAGAGACAAAAACATCCTGGGAAAGGCTATTGCTACACCAGGATGGGTTATGGATCTGGGAAAGAAACTGAACACTCCAGAGAAAGGAATCTTGGAAGTCAAGGAAGAGGATGACCTGTCCTGCAGTCTAGCTGCAAGTGGCGATGCCGCATTTTCAAAATACATATGGAACATGATATGAAGGAAAATGATGAATGACCCCAGAAAATGACCCAGGGAAGGGTATATAAATAAATACATAAATTGTAATGTTTTTGTATTTTTTAGCTTGATCAAGTTTTATCACATCCAAGGGATGGGAGTTAGAGGGAAGAATAAAGATGTCATGACACAAGTTTACAAAGAGCTGTAATGGTAGGCAAATGGTAACAGATGAGAGAAAAACCAAGCGGCACTACCAGAAGATTCAGTTGTTGACCTGGTTAGTTTTACTGTCAACCTGATACAACCTAGGAACAGCCAGGAAGAGGAAACCTCAGTAGTGAAATTAGATCTTCTTCGCCTATGACCATGTCTGTGAGAGATTATATTTATTAATGACTGATAGAGATCTCCCTACTCTCATTGGTACTATCCATAGGCAGGTGGTCCTGAGCTTTACAGAGCCTGTAGCTGAGTCAGCATGCACTGTTTATCAATGATTGCTCTTTGAGAGTCCTCTTTGAGTTCCTAACTTCCCCCAGGGATGGACTGGGACCTGGAACCGTAAGCCAAATAAACTCTTTTCTATCCAAGTTTCTTTGAATCGTGGTACTTACCACCACAACAAAAGGCAAACAGAATAGTCACATTCAGATTTCATGAGAAATGACTATAAGGAGGTCACCTGACAGAAAGACATTTACACACTAACTCATATATGTACTGTTTAGTGCAGTAAGGGACCCGTTGTACCTGGATGGCCTAAGTATATAAAAAAGCTACCATGGAGATCCTGATTTTCAAGGTGCAGGCTGGTCTACCCAGATAGTCACACACCAAGAGAGGCCCAAGACAGAGGAAGCTCATCATGAGGGTCTGGGGAGCTAAACCATGGATAGAGGTTTATAGGGAATAGGGTTGGGTAGAGGGAGAAGCTCAGATCCTACAGTGAGCATTAGGGGTAAGGTCACCTCATGTAGTCCTTATTGCTTGAGAATAAGGCACAGAGCTCAAAGTCCTGTCCTATCATCCACTGGGTGAGAGTTGCTCTGTATCTGCACATGTCCACTTAGAGATATAAGTCCAATACTGCCTCTGTGAAGAATGCATGGAAGCATTTTCCTCCCAGTATAATGGGATGCTTCTTTTAGATATTGAAGATGGAGTCAGGAAAGGAAAATTCGTATGTAAAGATGAGATGAAATAAGTGATATCTCCATGAAGCCATATACTACAAGCAATAGTAAGATAATTGCACTCAACTATCAATTTAAGGGGTTCAAAAGATGATCAAGCTGGAGAAGAAACAAATGAAAAATAATATCTAAGGAGTGTAACTTCCCAGATGAGAGACTTTACCTCTCTGCTGTGGGATAATGGTTTTATCCAGGATGTGCTGTGGGACAATGGTTTTACCCTGTAAAGATTTGTTTCTTGTACTTGTTTAATAAAATGCTGATTGGCCAGTAGCCAGGCAGGAAGTATAGGTGGCATGACCAGGTAGGAAGTAGAGCTGGGGCAATGAGAACAGGAGAATTCTGGGAAGAGAGACAGTAAGTCTGCAGTCATCATTGAGACACAGAAGAAGCAAGATGTGACTGTCTCGCCAAAAAAGGTACCAAGCCATGTGGCTAACGCAAACAACAATTATGGGCTAATATAGGTTATAAGAGTTAATAAGAAGCCTGAGCTAACAGGCCAATCAGTTTATAAGTAATGTAGGCCTCTGTGTGTTTCTTTGGGACTGAGCAACTGTGGGACAAGGGAGGACAGAAATCTCAGTCAACACCTCTCTGAAGGAGGCAAAGAGCCTTTGGCAAGGAGGGAACATCATTAAAATGCTTAAGAATACCAGGAGGAAAGCTGAAAGATCATAAAGTCTTCCAGATAAAAAGCTGGAACATATGGAGAGGATTTGGAACCCAAACGACCTCAGGTTTCTCCAAAACCAACCCTGAAAGCCAGGCCTTGTTTCAAAAACCATGAAAAAATAGGATGATTAGAGATCTTTGTTTTCATGTCCTTCTAGAATTTTTAACATTAAAATTGAGGTGGTCTGACTGTTGGTGCTAATAATCAACTTGGCAGACTCTAGAATCAATCGGTTAGGATACAAGCCTTCCTGCAGACCTTAGAGCATCTACATTAACATTAGTGTTGGTGTCTGTTTGAATTATCTTGATCATATTAAATGTGGGAAGATCCTTCTTTATCAAGGAAGCACCAATCCTTGAGTGAAGATTCTGGATTATGTAAGATGAAGAAAGCCACATAGGTAGCAATATTCATCTCTCTCTGCTCCCTGATGTGCCACTGAAGTGACCTACTGCTTCAAGCACTTGCCACATTGACTTTCCCAACATGATGAACTGTACCCTTGAACTGTGGCTCTGAATAAGCAGTTTCTCCTTTAACTCACCGTTGCCCAGTTAATTTTTTTTTATCACTGCAACATGAAAAGAAGTTGAGACAAATGGAGATGTTTCCAGATTCACATTTGCCTGAGGATTTTCATGCATTTTGCTAATATATATTCCACCAAGATGAGAGAATAAACCAAGAAAGCCATAAGAACTGGGAAATGTAGACATGGCCGAGATGTGTAGATATGACAGTGTTGGGAAGCCTGGGATGAACGTGACAGAAGTTTCTGATCCTGGGGGAGCTGCTGGACCCTAATGAGACCAATGGTACTTTTGAGGCATTTATACAAATTAAGAGGGGAATTGTGTTCCTGGGGATGAATGTGTAGGTAAATTAAATAATGGCTGCTAAAAAATCTAGCAAAAAAAAATCCAACTTAATAGATGAGAGTAGACTGGATTTCCAGGGAAGGGAAACTGCCATGTAAGAAGCAGAAAATACTGTGAGGGCCTCCTGTGGTTCTCTAGTATGGTGTATCATATTAAGAAAATGGTATAGGAGAGTAAAACCATTAGCCGGTATCGATGGAGGCTGCTGTTGTTGTAATCCTGCAGGTCCTCCAAAGGGCTCAGTCACCAGGGCGACTTTGCTGGGAGATAAGGACAAGCAGATGTTCCTTAGGGCACTTTGAGATGTGCCTGCGAAGGGAATTGGGAGACCATAGGCTCCGCATCCTGTTTCTGTTTTCCTGGCCACGAGGGAGTGCTTTTCACCCCACTGCTCGCTGCCACAATGACCTGCCGCCTCACCGGGGAGGCAGCATCAGGAACTAGCCTCCAGTGGGTTAGATATTTCAGAACTGTGAATGATAATAAGTACAAGTAGCAGTTTGATCCTGCTGAAAAACAAGGGTAATCCCTGGGTGGTCAAGGTCTTCCTGTTGCAAACCTGCGTGTGATTGTGTGTATGTGTGTGTGTGTGTGAGAGAGAGAGAGAGAAAGAGAGAGAGAGAGAGAGAGACAGACAGACAGACAGACAGACAGACAGAGACAGAGAGAGAGTGATAGTTACGAGCTCAGACAGTTGAGGCTGTGGATATTATTTTTAAAAACTAGGGCGATTAAAGAAGAGCAGAAGACATGATCAAGAATACTCTCCAAATAAAATTATACCCACAGCTTAGTCACTAAAACTTGTAACTATTACCCCATATGGCATGGAATTAGGATTAGTTTAGGATCTAGAGCCATTTATCCTGTGCTGTCTGGGTGGACTCCAAACACATTACATGTGGCCAATATAGAGAAGGCAAAGGAGTGCTCAGAAAGAGGCACAGATGGCCATAGAAGACCCAGGAGGTCTACGCCACCAGAGTTAAGAAATGAAGACTGCTGCCGATTCTAGAAGAAGCACAAAGTGGGTTCTTCTATAGTTTCTTGAGAGCCAGCACAGGCTGACCTGCTCCTCAATTTTGACCTCTGCTCTCCTAAACTCAGTAATGATAAATGTACCTTGTGTTCAGCCACCTGCTTAGAAAATGCCCTACGCTATGTTTTAACACAAAAGGGAAAACTTTAAAAGTGTTTCCTCTGATGAGAGGAGCCAAGGCGTGTCAAAACATCCATGGGCCAAGCTTGAACTAAGGCAGTCAGCGCACTGTGCAGGGAGTTCAGCTGGTAGCTTGGTCACCTAGCATGCATGAAGCCCTCCTTAGGGCCATGCAAAAACAGGTGTGGTGGCAAATAATAATTCTAGTACCCAGGAGGTGGAAGCAGGAGAATAAGAAGTTCAAGGTCATTGTCAGCCTTAGGGAGAGAAAAGAGCACAGTGGAATTATTTACGACCTTTTATGGACAGATGTGATGGGGCACTGTGTAGAAGTGGGATGGGCATGGGCATTGTGCAAAAATTTAACAGTGATTTTAAATGACTCTTGGTATCTTTAAAATCAGTTACGAAGAGTCTACAAAGTGAAATCACAAATGGAGGGGGACTTAGAATGTCACTCCTAATGAAATCATTACAACCGTGGTTGCAAAATTCAATCCCCAGTGAAATAAAATGAGGTGCAGCATGCAAGAGTGAAAAGCTTGGACCAGAACACTGGCTCCTCCACTCACCAGCTCAGAGCCATGTTTGTGACGTATCTCAGTTCTGGAATTCTCTCTCATCTCTTCTGTACATTTAGGAGACTGTGTTTCCCAAGGGGGCACAAAAATTATTAAATCAGATGATGCCTGTAAGATGCTTGGCAAGCTGCCCTCTGCATGGTGAGTCATGCGTCCTTGTACTAAGAGAAACTATTTTTCTCATTGTTGTGATCATGTAGGTTAGTAGTTTTGTCTGTGTAAGAATTCAGATAAATTCCCACCAGCTGGCATGGAGAGATGGCCCCATGGATACGAGTGCTTGCCACATAAGCATGAACACCTGTGCGCTTCACACCCCAGCACCTGTGTTCAAGTTGAACATGCCTATAAACCTAGTACTGTAGAGAGTGAAGACTGGAAGATCAGTGGGGCTTGCTGGCTGCCAGCTTAGCTCCAGTTCATGTAGAGACCCTGTCTCAAGGGAATACGTTAGAGAGTAAAAGCTCTACAATCCTCATTTGATCTATATGCACATGCACAAGTGTGCACACATGTGCACCTACAACATGCACATGTACAACTTACACACACACACACACACACACACACACAGGCACATCAGCTGTGAAGGCTTCAGATCAAATGCATTGTGTGTTATGGATGATGAGCTTTTCCCTCTGGAAATGGGTGAACTATCCCATTATAGGTAATGGATGTGTGAGTCAGGGGAAGGTTACAAGTGACACTGCTAGCCCACAAACTATCTTTAGCAGCAGTCTCACAGGAAACCTCTCCCTAAGCCTAACAGTATTAATTGACAGCATGACAGGAACAGGAATCATCTGAAAAACAAGCCTTGAGGCCCATTCAAGGGGGAGCTTTTAGCCTCTGGTCTTGCCTGTGAGAGATTGTGTTTAGGCAAACTCCAGTGGGAGGAGCCACCCTAAAAATGGGAATCAGATTCCTGGGGTCCTGGGCTATGTAAGGAGACAGTTAATAAAGCAGGAGTCTTCATCTGCTCCACTCATACCTGTAGACACAGGAGCCTTCATCCTCTCCATTCACACCTGTAAACACAGGCGCCTTCATCCTCTCCATTCACACCTGTAGACACAGGAGCCTTCATCCTCTCCACTCACACCTGTAGACACAGGAGCCTTCATGCTCTCTACTCACACCTGTAGACACAGGAGTCTTCATCCGCTCCACTCACACCTGTAGACACAGGAGCCTTCATCCTCTCCACTCACACCTGTAGACACAGGAGCCTTCATCCTCTCCACTCACACCTGTAGACACAGGAGCCTTCATCCTCTCCACTCACACCTGTAGACACAGGAGCCTCATGATCTCTACTCACACCTGTTGACACAGGAGTCTTCATCCTCTCCACTCACACCTGTAGACACATGAGACTTCATGCTCTCTACTCACACCTGTTGATGCATGAGTCATCATGGTTTCTATTCACACCTCCAGACACATGAGACTTTATGCTCTCTATTCACATCTGTAGATACATGAGCCTTCATGCTCTCTACTCACACCTGTAGACGCACCTATAGACACATGAGCCTTCATGCTCTCTACTTACACTCGTAGATACAGAATGAGCAGCTACCTCAAGCTCCTTAGGCCTTGAACCCCCAACTGTACCCTTGAATGATGAACCAGAACAAATGTTTCTCCATTACAGTTCCTATCATCAGTGCATTTCATGACAGCAATGGGAGATAAAACTAAGTCATGGGGGAAACCATAGATAAAATGGGCCTCTTCTATTGTGACTGGTGCCACTCTCTTTGAACAAGTCTCTCAGCCCAGGGGACCAAGTGGAACCCTTGCATTATCTCAGCAGCCTTGGAAGGAACATTCTCACTACAGGACTTTCCTAAACTGTGGTCAAGTCTCAGATAGGTAGAAGTGTCTTTGCCAGGCAGTAGGGTGGAGATGCTGAAATGGCTACAGAAGTAAAAAGAGACTAGTTTCTCTTATTGGGCTGGCCAAAGTTTTGGGTACACACTTGGGTAGACTTTAGATCACACACATAAACATGTGTCACTTCTGCTTCCTAAAAGCCTGATAATTTCAAGGCTGTAAAAAGGCAGGCTTTGAGAAAATGTAACAAGGTGCTCACATAGCTAAGTGTAATTAACTGCAGAAGACATGGATCATATATGTGCATGTGCATTTAGCTATAGGCAAAAGAAGCAGAGAGCGTTGGGGCCTGGGCTAGCCGAATAAGAGATGAAAGGAAAGACCTTCCTACAGTTTTCCATCTTGCTAAGCAGACACAGGAAACAGAGGGATCCCTGAAATGGAGCGTGTTTGCTGGATGACAGCCAGAATCTTTCAGATAATTTCGGTGTCCAAATCAAGGAAAGGAAATTAATTCACTATTAGAATTCAGGGCTTGAACTTTACAGACTTCCAGAATAGCCAGCTCTAAGGGCTCACATATGCCCAGTGTAGAGAAGGCTGACACATTCCTATCAGCCCTGTGAAAAGACTGCATGGAGCTTCAGCAAAGACTGCAGGGAGGTGACATACCATGGAGAGGAAGGGCCATCAGCATCCAACTTCACTGAGCAAGGCCATCCTGTAGGAACTAGATGTGGGGGATTGGGTGGTTCTAGGTAGCACAGTTAGTGAAATGCTGGTCTAGCATCCAAAAATCCCTGAGTTGCATTCCCAACATCCACACAAAGAGGGTAAGTTTCCCTGTCATCATTATCTATAGAGAGTCTTTGAGGCCAGCTGGAGTTGCATTTGACCTTGGAGGTTGGAGGGAAAAACATTGTCACACACAGTATCTAGACACACACCCCTCGGCCACTCAAAACCCAGTAATGACTTTTCTTGTTTTCTAGGACTGAGTGTTGAAAGAGATAACTTATCAGGTCCTTGGGTTAAGTGTTTTACAGGTGTCAATCAACACCCATCTATCCTACTACAAATCTGTTGGAGAGAACTGTAACTTTGTCAAAACCAGGGGAATTATTAGTGGCAGAGTTAAGAGGCTTCGAGCTAGACTTTATTCAGTATCTGCTAACTGATGCATGCATGTGTGTGTGCACACACTCCTCCATACATGCACAGATAATAATAATAATAAACTCAGAGCAAATAAAAGCCCTGTTGAACATCTAAGGTGTGTCCACCAAATCCAGTGTCGTTGGGATATTAATGGTGGCAGTGCTCAGGGGTACAGCCAGAGCACAGATGGGGCAGGAGGAGAAGGCCAACCCCACAAATGATAGTGATGCTATTTAACTGCAGGGTCATGGGTACCAGCATTCCCTGTGAAGCCTCAAAGTAGCCTGCTGTTTCCTGGAACAGACCTGTGTAGTTTGTAGTTGGAAGCTGTTTGTTTCCAGCTGCTCGGCAGCTCAGACCTGAAATAATCATACAGAAACTATATTATTAAAACACTGCTTGGTCCAAGACGGCTCCTTTATTAACCAATGGTATTCACAGCATACAGAGGGGAATCCCACATCAGTAGTTTTCTGCTGTTGAGTGGGCCCTGGAGCAGACAGAGGCCTGAGGTTGGCCCAGCATCCTTCCTGAATTTTTTCACCATCCAGAAAGACCTGTGCCTAGCCTGCACAGTTCTTAGAGAACTTTGTGAGCATGTGCGACAAGCTTCTATTTCTCTGTAAGAAGCCATGGGGCCTCCAGGCAAGCAAAGTGAGCTTTCAATGGCTCTCGGGAGGTTTACTCCCTAAGAAAGAGGGCCAAGAGGAATCGAATCAGTGTCTAGGTCTGAATGTGGGTCACAGACCAACATCTGGGAAAACGGGATACTTTTTAGAAGACTTGTCTCACATCCCAGACACCAGTAATTAGAAGCAGTAGGATAAAACCTACCAAGTGAAAACCTCTGACTCGTGTCTATGGATCTCTTCTCCTGCTCTTGAAAAAAAAAAGGCTTTCCAGTTTTCACACTGCCAGAGGAAGATACATCTTCTTAGTTCTCTATCCAAAGACCTAGGATTCCATATAATTCGGAGTTGTCCACAAGAATACTCACACTAGGAAAACACAGGCATCTTCCCCTGGAGACTCCCATAGTGAAAATGGGAACATGGTGGTCATTTTGATCTATATACACTGATGACATATTTTGCATTAAAGAAAATGTGAGACTATTATGTGTGTAAGAATATACAAGTTTTTTAGTAATATATATCATATATATCATGTATATGATATATATTCATACACACACACACACACACACACACACACACACACATATGACGTGAACCCTGAATATTAAGGCTGCCACCATTGCAGGAGCTCTATTCCCACTACATACCCTACAAAATCCTATTAGCCACCAGTGATGCTTCCTTCTCCCCAGCAATTACTGAACTGACCATACAATTTCAGAATGAGGTGGAGATGAAGGCCATCTCATCTGAGACTTGCAGGCAGACGCATCCCTGCTCTTCATCACTGACTTGACACAAATCGCTTGGGGAACTCTCCAAGTTTGTTCCTTAAATATCCAAATGCCTCACTGTAAAAATATACAATAAATGTGTGCACCTTTCAACAACATAAGCATGCGGGCATCTTCCCATGCACTATACCTGGTTCTCAACTTTCTTTAGCAGCTGTGTGCCACAGGGAAAATAGCTGAAAGTCTCGCTTTCAAGCCCCTCTTTCTTCTCCAGGGATCCATTTCACAGCATCCTTTAGTTATATGGATATTAGTGGCTTCAAAATACAAACGAGCACAAGAGATCAGACCCGCAATGGTTTTTCTATGGAAATATAAGAAGATGGCAAAGTCCTCAACTCTTGTGTCACTTGTGTAGAGTGCTAGAAAATTAGAGGCTGTGACAGAGAGGAGCCTCAGATTCTCTCCGCACTGATCACTTCTGGCTATATGGGTTGGAAAGCACTGTGACAAACAGGATTGCTGTTAGTTGGGCATGTGTAACCATGCACGGTGCCTACACAAAGATTGTCAGAGAAGGCTGTGTACACCTCAGGGCTGTGAAACAGTAGCTGTTACTTCCTAAGTCACTATACACATACCACGTGCCCTGTCCTCCATCACAGTCCTGTATTCTTTGCATTAGTATGTAACACACATCTTCAACAAAACCCCACAGCTATGTTATATTTCCTTATTCTATTTCACAGAACATACATGGCACAGGGGTCCTTGATTGCAGAACCTCTGCTGTCCTTGTAGCCATCTTACAAGGTCACTATAAGTACGCACACATTTTAGAGAAGCGCAGGGGTTCGGCAACTCAGAAACAGAGAGACAGAGATGAAATGACTAGCCAACAACATAAAGCAAATGACTGGCATCAACACCAAGCCCATCGATCTATAAAAAAGCCCTTCTCCTTGCCTGGTTGCTGTTTATGCTTGTGTTGACAGCATTGGGGATCTTGGGTTGTTCAGAAGCCTTGACTGACAGTTATATAGGTTTTGATGAATAAAACATGAGATAATAAAAGTTATTTCTTTTAAGATGCACTTGAGTAGGTAAAAGAATTCCAAATGGGAAACAAGAGCACATCTTCTTGGGAGAGGTTTTAGAGCGCACTGGTTATGCTGATGTTGGCTTCGCATGTGCCCACCAAACCATGAGGTGATGAGAATCAGGAGCCTGTATCAACAAATGCTGGCTTAGACTTTGGTGGCCGAAGCCACACATTGTGAGCATCTCAGACTGACAGGTGCCTGATGCCCTGGAATGTCTCACCCACATGACTGCTTTGCTGCTTCTGGCGTCATGTGGGATTATTCGATTCTTCTATCAAAAATTCTGTGGAGCCCAAAATATTGATGCTGGTTTGTTCTCCACCTCAGCTGCTCACCTCAGCATTATTTTCCATTGACAAAATACAGAAGAAAGATAGCTTGTAATACGAAGTTTATCTATTTCAAATAAAGCCATGGCTAGCTGGTGTTACTACGTAGTCCTCTGGTCTCTAATCAAAGATCTAAACAAGTTAGTTTTTTTAATTCTGTTGTTTGTCAGACATAATAGATTTTATAGTTCCCGCCACCCCAGGGAGCCAACCAGACACACAGTGCTTCAGTCCGGATTTTCAGAGCTTGGTCTTTCTGTTAAAGAGGCAAGAATACTAGTTCTTGACAAAGATGTGCATTCAAATCCTACTGTAGGACAAATATCCCCATAACGAGATCTCCCTGTGCACTGTTATAACTGGGAACACAAAAGGAAAAACTAATGAAGAGTCATTAGTTCTCCCATAATTCCAAGCACAGAGACTAAAACAAAAACTGCCACAGAAGCCAGTCTGGTTTGCAGCCAGAGGCACTACACTGCTTGAATCTTAGGTTTTGAAACCTGCATGGTTTGGAGAAATGTTTGTCATTAATTTCTTGCCAAAAATAATGTCAAAATACTGGCACTCCACCATCCCAGGGGCCACCTAGTAATTGAATCAGCTCTCAAGGACAACACAGGGAGAATGTGTTTCCCGCCCACCCTGCCCCAGAACAAAAAGGATGGCTGGTGCTGATGTGGGACCCAGAAGCCTTTGCACCATGTGGACATGGTAAAGGCCAGTAGCACAAGCTCCACTTGTGGCTAATTGTAACTTCTGTAATTGCATGCAGGCGTGAGGCATTTGTTTGCTAGTCTATGCTTCAGAAACCCTAACTGCCTGCAGGCCAGAGGGAGGAGTAGATAGAGGGGTGAAAAGGGGAATGAAAGCAGGAAGGAACAAAGGAAGGCAGTAAAGAAGGTGGGAAGGAGGGAGGAATGGAGGTGAAGGAGGGGGGAGAGGAGGGAGCAGGGAGGGAGTTGTTGTCTCCGGTTGCTGTGGAAACACAGCACCCGACATGTGACTCACTGGTGAGTTACTAGGGAGTGTGTGTTTGATGGAAAGTGACATTCCTCGTGTGACTTTCTGTGTTACTATAAAATCAATTGAACAAATGCCTTACCCCTCTTGTGCTGTCATTGCCTCTGCCTTGTGTTTCTGTGTCCTTGTTCTTGGTGTCACATTGATGAGGTGGGAGTTAGGGATGAATAGGAATATTGGAAGGAGCCTGTGGAGAGCAAGGCCTTCCACGCCAGCCACGTGATGTCCCTGAGCACTAGAGAAAATTCAGAGGTTCAAACCAAATAAATGAACTAGGAAACACGGAGACAAATCTCAGGTAAATGAAGTCAAAGGTGAGAGGGCATTCTGACGGGCTGCTCACTAATGAAACAGATCACAAGGACTATGAAGAAACCGTAGATAAGGAAAAAATGGATAAACCCCTAGAAACACAAAGCCTGCCAAGACTGAATCAAGAAGGACTAGAGTCTGAGCAGGACAAATGACAAGTAAGGAGGCAGAGCAACACAAGATCTTAAAGCAAAGAAAAGGCCAGGACCAGATGGCTTCCAAATGGTCATTATCAACCATTTCAGAGAAGGGTTAACATCAGTTGTTCTAAAATTCTTCCAAGGGAGAGAAAAATGGAAAGAAAAATTCCAAAACCTTATATGAAAACCAGAGATACCAGGAGTTAATAAAAACTGCAGGCCAGTGTATCAATGGACATAGGTATAAAGATGCTTGACAAAATACTAGCCAACAGGCTCACATTCCAAGGTGATTAAATGGAGTTTGTGATAAGTGAGATTGGATTTGCACATTCAAAAGAATCCATGTTACCCATCATACTAACAGAATGAAATGTAAAAACCACATGATCATCTCAAGGGATCAGAAGAAAATCACTTGAAAAGTACAGCATCCCCTCATGACAAAAATTGGGGATGGGAAATCTCAATAAATAGTTACAGAGGGGAATGTCCACATCGAGATTTTCTTAAGTAGGATAACAATCACTGTGATGAAACACTGGTACCAAAGCAGTTTGGAGAGGAGGAGGTCTGCTCAGTTCATGCTTCCACATCATGTTTATCATCTAAGAAAGTCAGGACCTCCAGCAGGGTAGAACCCTGGAGACAGGAACTGATGCAGAGGCCATGGAGGGGTGCTGCTTACTGACTTGCTTCCTAGGGCTTGCTCAGTCTGCTTCCTTATAGAACTCAAGACTGCCAAGTGCAGGGGTGACGCCTCTACAATGACCTGGGCCCTCCCTCCATTAATCACTAATTAAGAAAATGCCCTGCAGGCTTGCCTACAGCCTGATCTTATGGAGGTATTTTCTCAATGGAGGCTCCCTTCTTTCTGGTGACTCTAGTCTGTGCCAAGTTGACATAAAGTCAGCCATCACAGGTGACTACTTGGTAACTTTTGACACACAGCACTTCTTAGGACATAACCTTTCCCTTTCCTTTTTTGGGTGGGGGGAGGCGGGAAGGGATGTTCATCTCTAAGATCTGAGATTAATAAATAACTCAGATATAAACCATATTACAAAACTTTTAAGCCTCGTGGTTTTTACCAACTCAAACGCTTTAAAGGACTGTCTCTTTTAATATCCAAAACCTCTTTTAAAACTTAAAGTGTCTTAACTGTGGGCTCCTTTAAACTAAAAAATAAGCTAAACACTTTTCTTACTTCAAGGAAAGAAAGAACCAGGGCATGGTCACAATCTGAACAAAACAATCCAACTCCAACAGAGTAAATAATTCAACGTCCAATATCTGGGATTTACTCACAATCTTCTGGACTCCTCCCAGGTGCTCAGCCACCTCTCTGGCTCTGCCCTGTGCAGCACACACAGTTTGTCAGCTTGTCATCTAGGCTCCAGCTGGTTCCACTCCACCACTTCTGCCATTCTTGGAGGCCATCCCACGGTCCTGGCATTTCCAAAATTCTTGGGTCTCTTGTGACAACTGGGATGCACTTTCACCAGTAGCCTCTCCTGGACTCTTTTCAGGGACTCTAACCCTGCCACTTAGGACCAGGGTTCAGCTGTTCTCCAGTTCTCCATGACCCCTCAAAACCAGGACCACCTTGGCGACCCTTAAACAACCACACTGGGCTGCCAGCTTGTAGTTGACCACTTCTGGAACTCAGCTTCTGTGTGCTGAGCCTGAGGAAACACTTCCCAAACGACTTCATTTCAATGATGTTGGTCTCTTGTTAACCACAACTGATTCTTCAGCTCCAGTTGACCGGACACTGTGAATTCTTCACACAAATGGCTCAGTAGAGTCTTTGCTTCCCTCTGAAACATGGCAAGCCAGGCCTCCATCATTTGCACTGCTCTCAATATTCTCTCCTTCCAAGCTCCTACAGAGCAGCCCACTGAGCTCTCAACACTCAATGGCTCTTCAGGCCAAAGTTCTATAGTCCTTCCACAGTCCTCCCCAAAACATGCTCAGGTCTAACTCAGCAATACCCTGCTGACTGGTTACCAACTTACCTAAGTCAGGGTTATTACTGTAATGAAACACCGTGACCAAAGCGACTTGAGAAAGTAAGAGTTTATTTAGCTTATAGTTCGACATCACTGTTCACCATTGAGGAAAGTCAGGACAGGAACTCAAGCAGGGACCTGGATGTAGACGCCATGGAGGGGTGCTGCTTACTGGCTTGCTCAGCCTGCTTTCTTATAGAACCCAGGACCAGCAGCCCAGGGGATGGCCCCTCTCCCCTCAATCACTAATTAGTAAAATGCTCTACAGGCTTGCCTACAGTACAACGTTAAGGAGGCATTTCCTTTTAAAATTGGGGTTCAACCTCTCAGATAACTCTATCCTATTCAAGCTGTCATAAAATTAGCTAGACAGTGAGATAGGCACAGCCAGAGGGAGAAGTGTCACATTTGTCCCTGGTGAATCGGCATCAGATGAGGACACTCATATGGCTACTTCTATTCAACTTTATACTAGAAGCAGGAAGCACAGCAAGTAAGCAAGATTGGTGGCAGGGAGGAGCATGTAAAAACAAACCAGGAAGGAAGCACAACTACCCACCCTAGATTCCTCCATGCAGAAATTCATAAGAACAAACAGCTGCCCATGAGGACTAATGAACAAGCTCAGAAAAGTCTCCAAATTTAAAAAGCAATATACACAAATCACTATCAAGGCCAGTCATGATGCCATATGCTTTTAACCCCAGCACCCAGGAGGCAGGAGTAGGTGGATCTCTATAAGTTCAAGGCCAGCCCATTCTATATAGCAAGTTCCTGTCCCAAACCCCCACCTCTAAATTTTTCTTTAAAAAATAAAAAACTCAACAATAGATACACTAAGAACAAACAATGTAGAAATGAAATCATGAAAAGAAATTCATGTTTACAATAGCATCCAAATAATACAGCTGAGATAAACGCAGCCAGAGACCCGACAGAAAACCTTTCTGCTTCAGCCTACCTACCAAACAGGAAGCATGATGATGATGGTGTGTCGGAGGAGGCTGCTAATTAGTTCCAGCTGCTTGGCCCCAAAATAATCACACAGAAACTGTATTAATTAAATCACTGCTTGGCCCATTAGCTCTAGCTTCTTATTGGCTAACTCTTATATGTTAATTTAACCCATTTCTATTAATCTGTGTATCACCACATGCCTGTGGCTTACTGGCTAAAGTTCCGACATCTGTCACCAAGTGGGCTACATGGCATCTCTCTTGCTCCACCCTTCTTTCTCCCAGCATTCAGTTTAGTTTTCCCTGCCTACCTAACTTCTGCCCTGCTATAGGTCCAAAGTAGTTTTTTTATTCATTAATGGTATTCACAGAATACAGAGGGAAATCACACACCAATGGTGCAAAGGACAAGAAAGATTTAGATTCTTGAAGCACAAAAGACTAAGAATGGAAGCAATCTAGTAAAATAAAGCTGGATGCACTCCATTTCCTGGTTTCAATGGTATTAAGAAATGAGAGCTATTTCCTCATTACATCCAAACCCAAGCCACTGTTTCAGTTTGGTCTCAGCTGTGAAATATAATTTATAAGACTAAATCAAATATTAGTGATAAACCAATAAATCTATAATTCAACATTGGGCCTCTGGTTGCCAAGATGGCCCTCACCTGTAGACAACCTTGACTGTGCCATCTGGAGAGTGACTGTGGCATACTCGGACACCTTCTTCCATAGCATAGGGTGCAGTGGGGGTCACCTACACTCTCTACCTTCCATTCCCTTCTACTCCTCTGATAAAATGCCTGTTTCATGGCCATCAGCTCCACTTTCAGGTCCTGGGCTGATGTGGGATTTCCCTCTGTATGCTGTGAATACCATTGGTTAATAAAGAAACTGCTTTGGGTCTATAGCAGAGCTGTAGGGGAACAGAGTTTGGTAGGGAATTCTAAATGGAATGCTGGGAGAAAGGAGGTGGAGTGGGAGAGAAGCCATGGAGCCGCTGAAGACAGACATTAGGAATTTTCCCCGGTAAGCCACAGCCACGTGGCGATATACAAATTAATAGAAATGGATTAAATTAATATAAGATTTAGCCAATAAAATGCCAGAGCTAATGGGCCAAGCAGGAAGTTAATTAATACAATTTCTGTGTGATTATTTTGGGTCTAAGCTAGCCAGGTGGCCAGGAATGAAAAAGCAAAAAGTGGCTCCTTGTAACACTGGGACCCTGACAACTATGTAACCTTTAGGTTTTCCATGTGCATGGAAACGTCTCTTTCTAGGGCCAAAGTCCCTTGCATCACTCTGGTACCTGTGTGGGCATCCCATACTTCCCTCAACTCTATCAGATCCTATGACAACACAGGAGTCATAACACAGAACCCAGTATCTTTGGAGCAGAAAGCCAGAGGCTCCATACCCTACAGGAAGGTCCAGGTTGGGAGCAGAACCAACGTTTTAATGCAGGCATCTCTTGCATGAGTATGAAGCATGTCATTCTCAGAAAAGTGGGGAAGAAGGACACATTAATACAAAGGGGTATCACCGTAGTCTACAAAAGATAGAGCCATAAGAGTTAATGAGATAGCATCTGGCTATCAAGGGCCCATCCCAGTAATTGCCCTCATGGAATTCCCACCCAACATCCTTACAAAGTCGAGAAGATATTGCCCAAGAGGTCAGTCACCTGCCCAGGGTAGCCAGCCTTATTCAGAAGCCCACCTCTCTGGCTCCCAAGCCAGGTCAGCCTGAACGATCTTTTGTTCCTGGGGCTGCCTGATGGAGTAGACAGCAAAGCTGACCCTACAGAGATGGAGTCTTGGCGATCTCCCCAGAGCCCAGGCTTGAATGCTTTGGAAAGCCCGGAGAGCTATACTGTGCTGCTAAATGCCTGAGCAAATCACCTTGTGAATATCTTTATCTGAGACCTATTTCTGCATGCTGTTTGCCCGTAACTGAGCAGGCCTATGCTGCCCTTAGAATCTGCGGACTGAAAATCCTGCTGGGGGAAAGCAGCTCCATCCAGGTCTCCAGACAGCATCCAAGACTTGATGGCTCTTCTCCTATCATCAAACATAATGCCAGTCCCAGTCAAGGGCAATCTATCAGCCTGGGGACAGCTCTCCCTGTGGACCTCCGCTCCACAAAAGCCTCCCGATCCAGGTCAACGTAGCCCCACCCCATGTGGTCGCAGCACCCTAGTAAGCAGTTCTGTTTTTCCTGTAGTAGAGAGGAGACAAGCCACTCTCTGCTTTCAGTGGGGATTGTGAGCAGCATCGAGGAGCGGCCAGAAACTCACCCTGGAGTCACGCCTAGTTCCTCTTTTCCCATTTACCACGAGGCTAGCTTTCCTTTTGAGAAAGAGGCCTTATCTGGTGAGAGAAGTTGCCTCTCATCAAAACGCTTGCCCTGTGTCAAGAACCCAATCCTTGCGGGGCCGTGGTGGCGCCCGGGAGGCGGAGGCAGGCAGATCTCTGTGAGTTCAAGGTAGGCCTGTTCTATAGAGTGAGTATCAGGATAGGCACCAAAGCTACACATAGAAACCCTGTCTGACTCTTAGGAGTGGTACTCCAAATAATTTTCAAAAGTTTTGTCATTTCTAAGGGCTTGTTCCGAGCTGAAGTGTTAGCAGAGGGCAAGGTTGCCCCATAGCTCAGAAAAGCCAATCTTGTCAGCCGGAGGTAGCATTCTGTGTCTCAACAGTAACACTGAAGCCAGCCTGCCCTCCCTACCCCAACAAAAGTTTATCCAGGAAGGGTCCAAACCAAGGTACCTCGCCTGGAAAAGCAGGGCATGGAGCAGAACTTGCCAAGGCTGAGCACCTTTTGACTGGGATGGGTGGAGGATGGTGAACCATCCGTGGCGTGTGCAGAGCCCTCGTGGGACTGAGGGTGTGTAAATGGACACGTCGCTCAATATGCAGTTCACACACTAACCAGCCATGTCTCAGGTAGCTTTCTCCTTGGCATTCCTATGTAGACAAGCAAGGTTATTTGATATACATATGTCTTGTTTGTAGAAAATCTTTAACTATAAAATACAATTCTGAGGGTTTTATTTTTATACCCAACAAGCCTGAAAATAGAGGATTTAAAATAATTTTCAAGTTGGAGAAAATGTCTGAACTTTAACCTATCTATCCTTATTTATTTTTTCAGGAATATTCTTATTTCTTCTCTCTCTCTCTCTCTCTCTCTCTCTCTCTCTCTCTCTCTCTCTCTCTGTGTGTGTGTGTGTGTGTGTGTGTGTGTGTACGTGCATGTGTGATAGGTAATCTTGGCTATCAGTTTGATTAGATATAGGATCAACTGGACAAGACTGGGAGTCAATTTCCAGGAAATAGTAACTGCGGGAGGAAGGCCTCCCCCAGATGATTGGTGTCTCCCTGAGTGGCCTACACGGAGGTTCAGAGGAAAGGCATCCTGCTGTACCTGCATGCCTTCACTTTCCACCCGTAAGTGCATCTGCTCTGCGGCTGTTCTTACCGTTGCCTCCGCTGACATTGGGGCCAGCTTCGTGAGGTCTTCCAGGAGGAACTGAAGACAGGTTTCTCTCCAGGAATCTTCCAGGCTGTCAGCTCCGGACTGGTGAGCTTCCAGCCTCACGAGCTGAACCACTACCAGTTCTCAGCCTCAGTTCCACCAGTGTGCAGACAGCCATTGTTCTACCACCCAGTCTGCATGTAGAAAACCACTATAATGAATCTGCTTTGTAATCTACATATTCACTTTGATGGTCTTCTTCCACTGGAGAATTCTGACTGCATATAACAAATGGTTCATGGGTGAACAGCTTGTTAGTAGAAGTTTCTTAGGCCCTTGCACATTAGCCACCACGATGGTCAAGGCCTGGGACCCTCAGCCTTAGCTTCTCTGTAGAGGAGGGTTGTACTAGCACCCTGAAGAACCACCATGGTCATAGTGTTGTATTACATCATATTACTATATATTACTATATTGCATGTGTTATGTTTTCTCTAAGTGTGTTAGCTGGTGCCTGACTGTGGGGACTGCAGTGGCGGTGAGCTTCCCTGGTCGGGTTCATGGCGGTCACTGTCGCCAGTGTCTCTGCCTTCTTAGCTCTGAGAAGAACATAGAGGAATGAAGACGGAGCTTCCTGCCCCCGATCTTCACCTCTGTTGTCCCTTGACACATGTATTTGTAGGCAGAGGGTGTGAATGTCTGCCCAGAAGGACAGGGAAGCACTCAGCTCTCAGCCACTTCTCTATTCACTGTGATCCAGAGAGCAGAGGCCAGGAAGACAGAAAAGTAACACACACAGTGTCGTCACCACTTGCTCTTCACCTTTCTGTAGGGCACGGGTGAGGAGCGAGTTCAGGCAGAGCTCTGAAGAGGAGCTGCCTCCAACAGTCAAAAACCCACAGCCCTGGGAGCCCAGCTGCCTTCTCCCAGGCAGGGCTGCCAACATGAGTCTCTGTCCTTCCTGACTTTTGACAAAGAAAAATTCTTCCATGTGCTGGTGTGGAGCTTGGGATATGATAGATATCTTTAATTATATGACAATCAGAGACAAACTAATTAGATACCACTTGATAACCAATCAGTTACAACATTCCCGAAACTGGTCTTCATTTCCTCCCCACGTCAGGTTAGCAGATGGTGCCATCATGAGGGGTAGCACTTGGAGAAGGAGCAGGAAGAGCCATTACAGTTGAAGGATCAAATATTTGGGGTGGGCATTGGGGAACCAACAAGCATCTGATGCCGGGAAACAAGAGTGATTTACTACTGGATTTAATGTGCGCAGAAAAAAAAAATCAAGGAAAATGAAACGCTGTCAGCGGCCACCTGAAATTCCTCAGCACCATCTGTCCGTAACATTAAAGAAAGCCCGGGAGGGTCTGGAAGGAAGAGAGAGCGAAATGCAGTGATGAACTTAACCTCCTGAGTAGCTTGATAAATGTCCTTTCCACAGCCAGTCACAGGCCAGCAGATTCCACCATCCCCTGGAAGGCTGTGGAGGCTGTGCTGCTCTCTGGGTAGAACTGCTCAACAGGCACCTGGGTGAGGTTTTCCAGACTGAGCACTCTAGAAAACTAGGTTTCCTGGGCCTAGCTCAGTTCCATCCACTCTTCTTGGTCTATACCCTCTTTTTATTATTATTTTAGAAATTTTCAGTGTGCATTTTCATTGTTCATGGTACTGTGTTAAATGAAGACATTTCACATGTGATTAATATATGTTTCATGTTGATGCTGAGCATACCCCATACTTCCCCTGCCCCCATCTCCACTCAGGCCCCTCATGTCATGATTTCATACCCCGTAAATCCAACCTTTGACTTTAACATTGTGACATGACACTGTCACCTACTACTTGTAAGAGCCAGTTCTCTCCTACTGCATGGGTCTCAGGGACTGAACTCAAATCCCCAGACTTGGCAGCAAGGGCCTTTCCCACAGAGACCACTCACTGACACTCCCCCATTACTGAAATTATAAATTTTCTTCTACAGCACTGCTTTCTGCACAGTGCAGGGTCACACCAAACTACTAATACTTCCTGCTTTTCTGAAATTGGCTATGACAAAATCACAGTAAAATCTGTCTCCTTATTTGTGAGATCAGTTCATATCGGCAGACTGGATCCTGAGTGGTGTCCCATAGTCCCTTATAAAGACACTGCCTAGCCTTTCATCCTTCAACAAAGGCAGACACTTAGACAACTACCAATTTTCAATTGGTAAGAATGGTGTTGCACTTTTGGGCATATTCCCAAAGGATGCTTAGTTATATCACAAGGACACTTGCTCAACTGTGTTCATAGCAGCTATTTGTAATAGCCAGAACCTGGAGACAACCTAGAAGCCCCTCAACTAAGGAATGGATAAATAAAATGTGGTACGTTTACACAACAGAGTATTATTCGTCTGTTAAAAACAGTGACATCATGAAACTTGAAGGGAAATTGATGGAACTAGAAAAAAATCATCCTGAGTGAGGTAACCCAGACCCAGAAAGACAAACATGGTATGTACTGATTCATAGTAGGTATTACCTGTAAAGGTAAGGATAACCAAGCTACAATCCACAGACCCAGAGAGGCTAGATTGGTGAGTGCCCCAGTTGTCATCAAGGTAACTTCATCTAGTAACCAAAAGAAACACCTGTAGAGACCCATACCCAAGCATTGGGCTGAGCTTGGGGAATCCTGCTGAAGAGAGGGAGGGAGGATTGTAAGAGCCAGGGGGTTCAGGTATAACACAAGGAAACCCACAGAAACAACTAACCTAGGCCCACAGAACTCCAACTCTGAACCAAAAGTCAGGGAGCCTGCTAGAACTAATGGGCCAGGCAGACTTTAAATAAATACAGTTTCTGTGTAATTATTTAGGATATAGGCTAGCCGGGACCAAAAGCAGACCAGCGGCCAGGGGCTGGGCAGCGGGACACAGCCCGCTCCTCCTCATGCAACATTTCAGTTTGTATCTTTAATTCAGATAAGTTTGTGCCTAGTGTCTTGTGTTTGAAGGACCAACCTTTTTATATTCACCATCTTAGGATGTTGTGTGATGACCTTATGTATGCAGTGAATATGTCTTATTACCACTGGTTAAAAATGAAGCTGATTTGGCCAATAGCCAGACAGTATAGAGTCAGGCAAGAATCAAAGCAAAGATAAAGGTAAAAAGAAGGCAGAGTCAGGAGATACGAGCAGTCACTGGAGAAGCAAAATGTGAGGTAGTAAGCCAGGAGCCTCATGGTAAAATATAAAATAATAGAAATGGGTTATTTTAAGTTGTAAGTGTGAGTTAATAATAAACTTGAACTAATAGGGCAAACAGTTTGTAAATAATACAGAGCCTCAGAGTTGTTATTCAGGAACTGGCAGGCAGGAGAAAAACCTCCAGTAACAGCCTTGGGATCTGATTTTCACATTATTGGACTCCTTGGCCCTGACTGCTTGTCCATAAGCTAGTAACTCAGGGTTATGATCACTACAGATTGAAATTACAAATATACATAGAAAAATCCTCTAAGCTTCTTATTTGTTAATTTCATATCATTTCATGGTGATTTTCATCTCCACATAAATATGGCAGATAGTTTATGAATTTTCACATGACAATTTAGCTAGAATTTTCTCAAGGATTGATGTGGGATTCCTCTCCATATGCTGTAAATACGTTTTCATTACCTTTGGTTAATAAGGAAGCTGTTTCGGCCAATGACTTAGAGTAAATTCAGGCAGGGAATGTGAACAGAGATATAGTGAGAGTAGGCAGAGTCAAAGAGATGCCATGTAGCTGCTGAAAGAGACAGATGGCCAGAACCTTACCCTGTAAGCCAAAGCCTTGTGGCAATACACAGATTAATAGAAATGGGTTAATTTAAGGTGTAAGAGTTAGCTAGTAAGAATCCTGAACCATTGCCCAAACAGTGTTGTAATTAATATAGTTTCTATGTAATTATTCCTGTTTGGGCAGCCAAGAAATGAATGAGCAGTCTGCTTTCAAAGTATCACCTTGACTCTGAAGATCAGTTAGTGGAAATTTCCTAATGTAACACCAAGACCTTATTTACATCTTCCCAGATTTTCTTAGAAACACTTCATGGCTTACAGCATATAAATCTTGCTGTATGTAACTTCTTCTGTTAAACATATTGTGAGTATTTATTCTTAGAGCTTTTATTGTGAATACAATTTATTTCCTTGTATTTCATTGCTAGTATGTAGACATGTGATTTATTTTGTATATTGATTTTGCAACCTATGAATCAGCAAATTCATCTACTTGTTGTAGTAGAGTTTGGGGTGTAGTCTTTAGGATTTTATGCAAATACTGCATGCAAATACAATTACACACTGTAGAGTGGTTATTGCATCCTATGTTGGTAGTCGGTAAATTTATTGGTTCTAGTAGCTTTTAAATATCTTCTTTCATATTTCCCCATGTATTAACCTACAGTCTGTAATAAATACAGCTTTCTTCTTTTTCTTTGTATTTGACTTTATTGAATTCAATAGAATCTCTATCAAAATCTTGACTATAAACAGAAAAGAAATCTTTGTTGCATGTCTTTATTGGAAGATGTGCAAACATCAGTCTTTCTCCGCTAAAGAAGATGCTGGTTAAAAGTTGTTCACAAATCCACAGAGTCACTCAGAGAAAGTCTCTTTTTGGCCCCATTTGAAGGAAGTTCATAACATGAGTGTGTGTGCCGAGCTTTGTGAAATGCTTTCTAGATCTTTTGAGACAGTTGCTGTATCACTCAAACCTCCATCGCTGTGCCACTGTGTGTGAGAGAGAAAGGAAAACCATCTTCGGATTCTCAGTTGCAGAGGATGCATTAAGAGGTTGGCTTGCTACTGCTTCTGACATAAGGTGAGGCCAAACACCATAGAATCAGGAGCATAGGCACAGAAAGACAAACCCTATATGCTCCATCAGCCCCAAGGGTGTAGAGGGGCAGGAAGGAATGGATTGATCCTATTTCCAAAGATTATCCTGTTCCTGTGTGCATCCAAGTCCAGAGCTATGTGAGATATGCTTCTTATCATTCTGGACTTTGTCCTCTGCTGCTTCTGGCAAATTTCCTAGGACTCAACAAGATTTCATTCTCATCATCGTCACACTGTCTCCATGGACTCCTCTTTACCAGGTGACTTTTCCAGGCCCACATGAATGGGGTTCCAGGAGATAGAACACCTATACAAAGCCCCTGAAGCATCACTCCCCCTCCCTCATCTTAGCATCCTAAGGTAGTGGGGGGCATCATGACTTGTAGATGGTCAAAATATTGGTTGAGAAAAATGTGCATTAAGCCAAATGCTACAAATAAAAATGTAAATACCATACAACACAAACACAAAACAGTAAGGCACAAAAATACACTCTGCAAGCACCATAATAAAAGGGCAGGAGAGACTGGTACAATAATAGCCAGATAGAAAGGTCACTCAGCTTAAAACCTTGAGCTGTTGGCTTCAGGCTACTAACTCAAGCCCTTATCCGGAAGTGTCTATTTACCAAGTGCTTTGGATTAGAGGAATTATTCAGGCCATGTCCTGTGAAGTTCAAGAGGGCTAGCTCTTAAAAAGTTGGTCACACCATATATGATGGAGTGAACCCCTCGGCAAACACTGGTGGTGGTAGTGTGCATTCAGACCTAAATTTGAATGACAAAGATTCTAGGGAGATGGCAGCAGAAGCAATGGCTGGGACATGTAGTGATATTTCATTTGTATTTGAATAAATAAAGCTTGCCTGAAGATCAGAGAATAAAGCAGCTGCCCTGGTCAACCTTATAGATCAGGCAATGGTGGCATACACCTTTAATCCCAAGAGCTATACTAGTTTGCCACAGAAATTGGGCAGTAGTGGTGCATGCCTTTAATCCCAGCACTAGAGAGGAATATAAGATGGGAGGAGACAGCTCTCAGTCTCAGTCTTCATTCTGAGATTCCTGGAGGCAGGATTGCCATTGTGGACTAAAATAGAGGTGAGGTCGAGGTGATTCCACTCTGTATGTTGTGAATACCATTTGTTTTTTTTTTTTTTAAAAAAAAAAAGCTGTGTTGGACCTGTGATAGGGTAGAGCAGAGCTAGGCAGGGAAAACTAAACTAAATGCTGAAAAAAAGAAGCCAAAGTCATGGAGCCACTGCCAGAGACAGACATGCCGAAACTTTGCCAGTAGGCCACAGTCTCATGATAAAATATAAAATGATAGAAATGGGTTAAATTAATATGTAAGAGGTAGATAATAAGAAGCTCGAGCTAATGGACCACTCAGTGATTTAAATAATATAGTTTCTGAGTGGTTATTTCAGGGCTGGGTGGCAGAAACACACTAGCAGCCTCCTATAACAAATTGGCTTCCAATGTGGGGCTGACTAAATCCACGTAACACCTGAGGGGGCTTGTAGAAGAATTATAGACACTAAAAAACAAAGTTTTGCCACATTTTCTTTCAGATCAACTCTGCTTGCTGGCAGCAGGCTGCAGCTTCTTTGAGAGATGTTTTCCTGATTCAGCCGTAGCAAAAAAATAAAAAGCCATGTGGTTTTAAAATGCTAGCTTTCTGGGCTGTGCTTTCCATGCAACCTCTGGTTCTTTCAGGAGGCCTAGCATTTAAATGGGATTTGTTAGCAAAATGATACAACTTACTTAATGACAACATAGACCCTCTGTGTGCCTAAAAATGGGTCAATGTGTATGGCTCTCAGAGGCAGTGAACAGCTCCACCATGCTGGACTGGGTGAAGCAAGCAGGCAGGACTATGGAGTTGGTCTTAGCCATGACCACTTAGCATTTTAAAAAATGCTCCTGGTCAAAAGATATGCAATAAAGACAAATTCAGATTAAAAAAATAATAAGACCTCTAAATGAGTCACAATGTTAGATAAATATAAATAGGATTTGGAGAGAAAAGAAAAAGAGTATAGAGAGTTATAAAAGAAAGTAAATGGTTTATAAAAAATAAAACAAAGTCTTCGAAGAGACAGAGTAAATTTGTAAAAATAAAAGTATTGAAAATAAAACAAATAAGCCATGTAAAGATGGAGTATACACAGAATCTGTACAGTATACTATTGTGTTTTCTTTAAATTTTTTGACTGCAGAGAGAAATTGGATTCTGGGGACTGCTAAGCTAAACCAACATATATGTTTTAAAGGTTTCTTCACTTCAAAGTTTGAGTCTATGGATATGTTGCTTTGTAAAAGAGGTTCTGCTTTTGTTTCCACAGAGGATGAGAACCTGTGGGATCCTTCCAGACTAATGTGGTTTGATGGAACAAGACCCTCTGAAAGGTCACTTTGAACACCCTCAAAAAATTACATGCCCAATAAACAGCAGTTTGGAGAAAACTATGCCCAAATTCCCAAATATTGTTTATAAATGTTTGTTTACATTTAAAGGGGAATATGCTAAGAGATTTGCATTGGTATGTATTTTGATTTATTGATACTAATTTAAGGTCAGTTTTGTTATACTGTATATATATATATATATATATATATATATATATATACACACATATATATTTCTGCTCTTGATTAAGGTATTGTGTTTGTGCAGATCATTTAAAAATTTAATGCATAATAGGTAAATACAGGTTAAGAGATAGTCATCTTTAATAGTCAAGTTTGTAGTCATGTTTGTTAGATTTTCTAGATGTACAGAGATGTATTTCATATGGATAGGGATTCTTCCAATCTTTCAAAGACTACAGACATGTCATTTACAGTGTTTTAAGAATTTAGAACTTTTCATGACAGTAAGACACATCTGCTCCTGGCAGCTCCAACCTACTTCAAGAGAAAGATGTGCATTGAAGAGGCTCCTTATGGAGTTGGTTATCATTTGGGCAAGAAACTGTTCTTGCCTGGACTGCTTGATGGTATGCTATGTGAACTGTACATGCAGGACCAACAGAGAAATTACTGCTAAACTTGCCTTAAGTTGAGACTATCCTTCTGTGTTTCTGCTTTGTGAAAGGGTCTGCTAGACATTCTGCAGGACATAGAAAAAAGTGACTGACAAACTGCCAATATAGGCAAAACTGCATTTGAAATTTCTTACTTCATGGAAAAGTCTGCTGGATACTATGGGCCTGTAGGCTGAAGATGGATGCCCCAAGGGTACAGAAGAACTTTGGGTGACTATCCAGGCAGCAAGCTATCTCTGACAATTCTAGAGTTTTGGAAGTTGCTTATAATGCACTTCCTATTTTCTTAGGTAATATCATATTTTTCTGGAGTCTTTGATGGAGTTAAAGAATTTAAAGTTATAGTTTTCCTTAGTTTTAATAAAAGATAAAGTATATATAAGTATTATAACTGCAATTCTTACTTGATATCTGTTTTTGTTGTATGTAATTTTATTACGTTAAAGTTAAAACCTTCCTGTTTATTTAAATGGAGAAGGGGTGGTGATGTGGGATTCCCCACTCTATGCAGTGAATACAATTGGTTAATAAAGAAGCTATTTTGGACCTGTGATAGGGTACAGCAGAGCTAGGTGGGGAAAGCTAAACTAAATTCTGAAAACAAAAAGGCAGAGTCAGGGAGAAGCCATGGCATTGCTGCCAGAGACAGACATGTTGAAATTTTGCCGGTGGGCCATGAACCTCATGATAAAATATAAAATAGAAATGGGGTTAAATTAATATGTAAAAGGTAGCCAATCAGAAGCTAGAGCTAATGGGCCAAGCAATAATTTAAATAATACAGTTTCTGTGTGGTTATTTCAGGGCTAGGTGGCAGAAACACACTAGTGACCTCCTATAACATAGAGGTAAGAGCCAGTGATTGGTTGGTTTGCTTTTCTGAACTTCAGGTTGAACCCCAATATCTGTCTTTGGGTTTCTATTATTCGTGCTAAGTCTCGAGTGGAGAATGGAGCTTGGGACATAGAGAAGTGATAGACGAGCACAGAAGAGAGAATTGTGGCCCTCTCAATGCCAAGCTTCCATGTGGCTGTGAAAATATTGAGATGGTAAATCACCAAGTCTCCCAGTTCCCAAGCAGAACATGACAAAAGCCTTGAGTTTTGCAGAAGAACTACTCTCTGATGCATCACCGGACTCCATGGGTCAGGACTAAGAGCATATATCATGTACCACTTGGGAGCATTTGTTCAAGAGATATCATGCATCAAGACTGCGGTCAGCAAACTTGGAAAGGGTTAGAAAGAGCATTGTCCCTACTGTTACAACTCAGGGCCCAGCAACATTGCTGTCAAGAGCGCAAGACCAATCTCTATTGCTGGAGCCAGAAGACCCAGAAGGGAGGAGAATGTGTTTGCCTCCTACCTAGAACTATGGTCACAAAGAGAGACCACACTGACATCAGTGATGACAACTCCATGTTTACATTCCTCCTTATCCATAATTTTCAGTGTCAGTAGGGATTTGCAGAATGTATTATATACTCCTTCCTGCTTCTGAGAATCACCTATGGTTACCTACTCGTCCTTAATACTCTGTAAGTCACAATTATGCCCTAATACACATAATGACCAGGGCTTTTGTATTCCGAGTCCACAAATCTTTAATTTCTTTAATTCCTGGCACCCTCACTACCATGATGTAAGCCAGACTCTAGCCCTATCTCTCTCAAGTTATTAGTAGCAATCTTTGCCTGTCTCTTCTCTATAAATTACTGTCTCTCCAAGAAACCACTGCTTGAGTGGACACAAGCAATAGGCCATCACACTGCCCCATTCTCTCTAATGTTAAAACTGACATCCATTTACTTGTGTTTAGCATTCAGCAGTGTGACCAGCCCCTATTCTGAGGGGATACGCACCCTTCCTTCCATGTGTATGACGTGTGCTGCCATCTGCCCTTTGCCTACATACAGGTGGGCTTCACAATAAAAATGCCTTTATTCTTCTCAGGCTTGTAGCACCTGCTGCTCTCTCAACTCCAGGCATGTGTCATCCCCTCCCAAGGCTTTCCTCCCGCTGCTGACTGACATAAATGACTGCAGGCTTGTAGGAAACCCAGGTAGATGGAGGCAGTAGAGGCTTTCCTGACTATTTTGCGTTTGCTAATGTATTTGTCTTAATTTCCATTTGATATTTTTTCTTCAATAACTAATTTTTTATGTTATCAATGTAATCTATATGATAATACAGTTAGCATAACAGATCAAATATTAATTATCTTGAGGCAAGAGAGTTGGTTAGTAGATGAAGTGCTTGTCATGCAAATGGGGGAACTAGAGTTCTCATAACCAGCACCTGCATAAAATGACAGGCCTGTCTGCAAACAGACAGTACCTGTCTGCAAACCCAGTGCTCAGGAGGTGGGGACACAGATAGAGACAAGGGATCCCTGGAACAAGCTGGCCAGTAGGTCAACTGAATCAGAGACCTTCAAATTCAGGCATGGCCAAGAATGATCAAAGGGGGCTGGAGAGATGACTCAGAGATTAAGAGCACTGGTTGCTCTTCCAGAGGTCCTGAGTTCAATTCTCAGCAACCAAGTGTTGGTTCACAACCATCAATAATGAGGTCTGGTGTCCTCTTCTGGTGTACAGGCACATATGCAGGCAAAATATTGTTTACACAATAAATAAATAAATAAATCTTTAAAAACAAAAAAGAAAGAAAGAAAGATCGATCTCTGGTCTACACACAAGCAGCCACACATACACATATACCATACACACAAACATACCATACATACACATACCACATATACCACACACACACACATCCCATATTCACACATACCACATACACCACACACACATCATACTCACACATACCACATACACCACACATACCACCAAGCACACACACTACCACACACATATACCATACATACACATAGACCATAATACACATACTACATAAACACACACCACCACACATGTATACCATATACAACATACAATACCTACACATACACCACACCTACACACACACCACCACACATGTATGCCATACACACACGTATAATACATACACATATACCACACATACACACACACACAACCACACATGTATACCATACACACACATACAATCCATATACATACCACATACACCACATATACACACAAACACCACACATACTTATGCACATACATATACCATACACACACACATACCATAATACACATACTACATACACCACACATACACACACACCACCACACATGTATACCATACACACACATACAATCCATACACATACCACATACACCACACATATACACACAAACACCACACATACTTATGCACACACCACACATACACACTCAAGAAATAACAAATAAAAATCTTGACATCTTTCCTCCCTTGTTTTCTTTTGTTGTTGTTCTTTGGCTTTGTTTTTTAAAATTTTAACTTGAACAAGGAGAGGCATGGTTGCATAGAAACAAAACAATACTCTTAAAAATGAGCATGGCAGATCTACCCGAAGGATCCTGTCCTTTACAGGAGCACTCTTTGTTTGGGGAACATGCTGATCTCTTTCCTGTCTCCAGTGGCTCCCTTTCCTTCAAGAGGCAGGGTGACCACATGGGGCCATTTGAGTCAGCCAAGGTCACATAGAAAGAATATATCAATGTCATCTCAGAGGATCTCCAGTAGAGCTGAATGAAGTTGCCACTTTATGCGTTGAGCTCATGCAAAGCCTTTTTAAAAATAAGAGTCCCCCACTCTGAATTCCAGCAGCAGCTAGTGTAGCACTTCCCCTTCCTGAGGACTCTTCTTATGTTCAGGCATCAGCACAGAACATGCAGAAAACCAAAACCCCTGGTTCTACAACCGGAACTTCACAGAATCCGATGCTTTTCCTGTCTCCCAGGAGGATGGAAAGCGTGTCACACCCATTTCTCAGAAGGGGACATCCCATCGAGGGTGTCACGCCCATTTCTCAGAAGGGGACATCCCACCGAGCGTGTCACGCCCATTTCTCAGAAGGGGACATCCCACTGAGCGAGTCACTCCAGCTCTCCCTGGTATGTCTCTGGGCTTCTGGTGAGCCAGACGCTCATATCACCCTTGTCAACAGTTCACTGGCTCACACCGTATTCATATCAGTGAGCACTGATAAAACTTTTGCATATCTGGGCAAAATCTGGAGTAAGCCCAACAAATACGGTAGAGAGCTATAGATGGTGTGGGTGTCCTTTGCATTCCATGGCTTGTAATTTAGGGAAGTTCTCCATCACAGAACATTTAGCGTAAAGAACAGAAGAGGAGAAAAGCTTAGCTCAAAAGGAAACACCTACAACAAACTTTCCTTCCCTTTCCTTCCTTCTTCCTTCCTTCCTTCCTCTGCACACACTGTCGGAGGGCTGGGATTACGGGTACACACCACCACACCCAACTTTGTATGGGTTCTACAGAACTGAACAACAAGGGCTTTGCCTGCTAATCCATCTCCTCAGTCTCTGAATAGTAACAAAAACAACAACAAAAATGAAAACATCAAAACACAGAGGCATTTATGAACAACAGTCCATCCATCCAGTGTCAGAGCTAGAAGGAGGATCCTGGCTCTTGACTCTCCTCTGTTCCAGATACAGAGGCTGAGTAACCCCAATCCTTAGATACAAAGAGGTATGAGCTATTGGTGTGAAGGACTCTAAGCCCTGTTTTGTTAATCTGAGGTTTCCCTTAACAGAAAAAGAATCTAAAGAACTATGTATAAATACCCTTAAGCTCATGGTGTGTCTTCTTCCACAACATGCTCTTTGGGCTTCTGTTGTCTCTGACTATAATTTCAAAAGAAGAGAAAATAACTATTTCCTCAGCACAAAACCTTATTAAGTTGAAACTTTTGCTACCTTAGTATCAGTAGATAAGCTTTGCAAATCAAAATATTGTCGAGAGATATTCATATTTTGGTTATACTTTCCTTTAAGAAAATATAGAAGAGAACTCAAATATTAGCAATCGCCAACTTTTTTCACATCAAAAGCGTTTGTCTAGTAATAACTACTTAATTCACTGCCTAGAAGAGCACAAAATCCTTCATTAGGCAATAGAGATAGGCTCAAAATACTACAGAGCCAAGCAATGACTCAAGCCTGCAATCCCAGCATTTGAGGGACTGAGGTCAGGGAACTACTGTGAGTTTCCAGTTAGTCTTGGCTATATAGGACACTGTCTCTCCAATAAACAGAAATTACAGACAGAACTAAGCAGAGCTTGAACCTCATCCCCTGCCCCCAACCTACAAGTTGCATTTTGTCTTTCTGGCTTAACAGCCAATTCTGTTCCCAACAAAGCAACTATGCCTACTTGCAGGAGACCGTCACAATCTGGGCTATTGATGTTCTTTCGTAAAAGAAATTGGTTAAGAGGGTCTTTAGACCCTCATCTGAGATTCCAACCACTCCTTCCCTGGTTTATGTGATTATACCCGAGCTATACATCATTTCATAGCCTTGAGCGGTAGTGGAGGATACAGTGCCATGGAGGGTTAGCTATGGAAGAGATTCCACACATACAGCTGTGGAAGTGTCATCACCCATTCTAGGGTGAGACTCCTTGGTAGCATAGCTGCTTTAAGGTCATTCACGTTTGTGTATGTAAGTAACCCCAGTAAACTAAATGATTCATCAAGTTAGATTGGATGGTCTAGCTTTGGCCTGCCATTGGTGCCTTTTTCGGGGTGTGTAGGTATCTGTCTGTGTCTCCTGAAGGCAAGTCCACATATTATCAAGCAACAGTGACTTGGGAGAAGTGTACTAAGAGACTAAAGAGCCAGGGTTCCATTTTTTAAAAAAATGATTTTATATTATTATATTATTTTAAGATTCACTGTATGAGTGTTCCTTGGTTAGTCAGAAAACATCAGTAAGCTTCAAGTGAAGAGCATGTGTTAGGGAAAGCATCAGAAACACCAAGATAAGTAGAGGGCTGTACCTTGATCACCCTGTGGCATCAGTTCACAAACAGAGGTGATAACAAATGGACTCCTTCAAGAAGTTGGTAGACACAGAAACTGTCCATCCTTAAGATGGACCATGACACATTTTATTAACTCTCTTAACCTGGTTTATTTTCTATCTTGAGATCATAATAACAATGTTTGAGCAAAGATTCATTATTACAAACAACTGCCTTGAAGTCACCCAAATGATGTCACTGTTTTGTTTCTACAGTTTAATAGTGCCTCATTCAGCATAAATAATGACTTGGTGTTGCAGACAGGAAGCATGACATTAGGTTTGCTTCATCAAGGACTTAAGTTGTTCATTATAGATGAGCCTTTGAACACAGTCACCTCCAGAAAAGTAGTGCAGCATATATATTGAAGATGTGTAAAGTCATCAACATTACTAGACCCCTCTGAGAGAGCTTTGCCCCTCTCGCTTCCTTCACCTTCCTCCTCCAGTGTGGCTCTTTGGTTCTTCTTTGTGTCTTGCAAGGATTTATTGAGCCTCTTAGATGTTGGTGACTTCCCAGGGGGAGGGGCATCAGAGAGGGGGAGTCAGGTGGATATTCACACTCTAAGGAAGATGTTCCCCACTGAAGGTAGTGGGGCACACAGCTGGTGCTTCTGTGAAGGGGAGGATTGCTGCCTTTTGCATGGTCCTGGGGAGTCCTACTAGAGTCTTCATGGGTGTTCAGGATTTCAGCAGGATTTTGAGAACATAATAAGTATGATTTTAAAAAACCATTGATTGCAGCAATGTTATGCTAACTCCACTATCCTTCTACAGCAGATTCTAGAATAAAGGAGCACTTTTCAGAGTTCCTAACTTGAGATGGAATCCCTAATCCACTCTTTAGGCACAGTATTGAAAGAATTTTTCCTCAGTGTTTCAGAAAATGATCCTTAGAGAAAAGCATCGGGTGGGAGGGAATCCTTAGACCAACCTTGGAGAGCAGCATTGGGTGGGAGCAGATCCTTAAATCATCCCTGGAGAGCAGCACCGGGTGGGAGTGGCTCCTCAGACCAATCCTGGAGAGCAGTGTTGGGCCAGAGGGGGTAATGGGAAGTCCCGTGAGCTGTGGTACTTATAACCAGAATTGCCACACATGAAATCTTCCTCTACACAGGGACTGAACTACAGAGGTGTCTTAGTTTGGGTTTCTGTTGCTGCGAAAACAAAACAAAACAAAACAACAAAACAAAAACTCCAAAACTAAATGCAGCTTGGAGAAGAAAGAGTTCATTTGGCTTTAGATATCCTGCATCACATGCTACTGAGAGAAGCCAAGGCAGGAACTCAAGCAGGGCCAGAACCTGAACACGGGAGCTGATGCACAGGCATGGAGGAGTACTGGTTTGCTCCTATTGCTTACTCAGCCTGCTCTCTTATAGAATCCATGGACATCACCATACACAATGGATTGAATCCTCCCACAATAATCACTAATTAAAAAATGTCCTACATGGCCTGCTATGGTGGTGCATGCCTGTTATCCCAGCATTCAGCCAGTACAGAGAGGCAGATCTCTGTGAGTCTGAGGCCAGTCTGGTCTACAATTACAAGACAGTCATGGCTGTTACACAGAATAAAACCTGTCTTGAAAAACAAAACAAAAAAAAAAAGAAGAAAAGAAAAGAAAGAAAAAGGAAGGAAGGAAGAGAGAGAGAGAAAGAAAATTCCCTACAGGCTACCAACACCCCAATCTTATGGAAACATTTTTTCAGTTGAGGTTCTTTCCTACCAGATGTCTCTAGCTTGTGTCAATTTGACATAAAACAAGCCAGCATAAGACGCATGGATCAACACTGAGAGCCTCGCATGGAAATGAACAGTCCCTGCTGTCTTACAAGCCTCAAAGATCTTAATTTCAGAGAGAGTTATGGATCACATAACCAGCCAGGGCCTCCCTCCATACCCTCCCCATTCTCTTCTGAGCTGAACACAAATTACGGTCAGAACTAAAGGTGCAGGATCTCATTGTGAGATCTCAAAATCTGGCTAGATGTGAGTGTAGGATAATTTCCACTCTCCTAAATGTCTTCCCTTCTTCCTTGAAATCTCTCATTCCTTTCTCATCCTTTTCTTTCCTTCCATGTGTTTACAGTCTAGAGGAGGAGGGACCAGGGAGAATGGAGATGAGAGTTGAAGTGGACTAAAGTTCCGTGCAATAGCCGACTTTATTCGGAGCATCAGACAATTTATACTCTGAGGGTTCAGAGATGCATTAGTGACATGTACAATCACAGGGTAAGAAAACTTATAAATAGTAATAGCTAATTGTGTGGAATCATCTGAAGTAAACTCATTCCTATCTACTATACCTGGGAGGAACAAAGAAACACATCCCAAAAAGGGAAGAGCGTGGAAACACACACCAAAAAGGAAGAGTGTGGAAACACATACCAAAAGCAATTCCATGTCTTGAAAAGCTTGAGGCCAAAAGACTCTTATCGTGTTTTCTCCAAGCACTCAGAATTCTCCTACTACGGTCCAAAACCAAAGACCCCCCCTCCCAACAACAAACATCCATGTGTCCAGTATAACAAACACCTTTGCTGAGTGCTTACTATATGCAAGGCTTTTTATAATGAACTCCAGACTCATTGATTCATGGAACCTACATAGTATATTCAACAACTATTTTAGTAGGTCACTTATTTTACTCCCACATCTGCCCAAGGCGGCTGAACAGCTGCACAAACACTGGCCTTCAGATGCTGCAGCCTAGAGTTCCAGTCTCCTGTCAGGATAACTGCCAAATAGCCTCCCTCTCTTCATGGCCTAAGCCTGTCAGACTTGCAAGTCACACCAAGCTTCTTCTTGCAGGGAATCCAGATACTCTCTGGACCACACACTTTTTAAAATTCTGCTAGAGACTGCAGAGAGAGCTCAGTCTTTTAATGATGTGAAGACAAAGACACTCGAGTTACTGTTCAGTCTATAAATTCGGAGACAAGGGTAGTTGAACCTCCACCTTCTAAGATGACCTCTTATCTTGATGGGATGAGGGAGATTTTTACAATCCAAGCTAACTGACTAGACATAGCTACACAGAACTTTCTCCTTTCATTTCAGACAGTAGCGTCCATGACATGGTCATGATAGAATGAAAACCAGGCCAGGAGAAATGGGAAGAAAGATTTGCTCCAATAGAGGTTAGTGTATATAAACACAATTTCAGAGAAAACAATAATTAATGATAAGTTAATGATAAAGGAAGGGGGTGGGTGGCTGAGCTTCCTCCTAGCAATGGTCAGATTCTTAGGATGACAGACTCTGGCTGGCGTTTGGGCCATCCTCTCTAACCTTGGCCCCCTCTCAGTGTTGTCATTTTGTTGGAGTCTTAGAAATCCTGCTATCCAGCCAGAGCTTGGAAACCAGCAGCTGCGAGATTGAGGATGCATCGTGGCTCTGGCTGCAGGAGCTGTTGGAATATCTCCCCACCAATAACTACCTGGGAAGAGGTGCTACAGAGCTGAGGTCTGGCTCTGGGGGTGGGGACTCCTTTGCCTTCTGCTTTGGTGCTCGCACCCAGGCAATTACATGTTCCTTCTTTTTCCTTGAAGAAAAGGCCTCACTAAGTGGCCCAGGCAGGCTGAGAACTCACCATTTTATAACACAGGCTGGTGGCAAGTTTGGAATCCTCCTGCCTCAGTCTCTCCAACGCCTAGGTTACAGATACATGCCACCACTCTTAGTTTTGTCCCTGTGTTTTCTAATGGATAGAAATCCTTCTCGACAGTGTTGTGTGGTGCTCTAGGGGTCTGAGCAGGGCTGCTCTGCTGATTAACTGTTAAGTTTGCTGTTAGACATCCTCAATCAGTATTAGGTATTGTAAGGACAAACACTAAGCCCTAGATTGATGGAAGGAAGGAAGGAAGGAAGGAAGGAAGGAAGGAAGGAAGGAAGGAAGGACGGAGGGACGGAGGGAGGGAGGGAAGGAGGGACGGAGGGAAGGAGGGAGGGAGGGACAGACGGAGGGAGGGAGGGAGGGACGGAAGGAAAGTAAAAGGAAGGAGAAAGAAAACCCAAATGGCTGAGCATACCTATGAAAGAGTTTTTTCTTAATTAAATCATATGAAGTCAAAAGACATAATTCTACTCCAGATCTTTGAGGTGGAAGATCCACCTTTAATCCAGAACATTTGAGGTAAAGTTCCATCTTTAACCTGGGCCACACGTTCTGTCAGAAACTATATAAAGACCATAGAAGAAGAAAGCCAGCCCTCTCTTTTTGTTGGTTCCTCTTACTCCTTCACTGGCATTAGAGCTTACTTCTTTGGGATTCCTGTTAGCATCCAGACACCCTGGCCATGCCTCTTTGGGACCTGGCAGAGTGGTCACCCCTGCATCATGCCTACCTGTGTACAGGGCAGGCAGTACCCTGTCTCTTTAAAAAGCAAAACTCTGCTTACCTCTTCCTCTTCTACCTCTTGCTCTTCTTCCTCTTCCTCTTTTTCTCTCTGTATCTCTTTCTCTCCCTGCCCCCTTCTCTCTTTCTCTTCCCAGGAGGCCTCTCTGAGCTCCCTTTCTCTCTTCCCCCAATAAAACTCCCCAAGTAAGCTCTGTCCATATGGCCTGTCTCTCTCTCACTCACTATGGCCTGGGGCCACCCACCAAGGTCCAATCTTATGCAGAATCATAACAATTCCAGTATATACTGAAGATCAGGTGAGACATCCAGTCTTGTGGATTCAATAACTACTAGATTCTCAGTAGACAGCCATATTGCACTAGCTGGACCACAACCTGTAAGCCATTTTGATAAATCCCCTCTGTGTACATAGAGTGATTCATTCTATAAGTATGTTGCTCTAGAGAGCCTTAACAAATACTGGTATTAAGCAGGCATATTCTGTAGAAAGTACACAGTTGAATGTAGACTCCAACAATGGCTCCCACCCAGACAGGCCACTGTAGTAATTCCCTTGCTCTCCTGGTCTGTATTAATTTTATAAATGGTGGTAAAGATTGTTGAGTGCAACACTCCCCATGCATGGGCAAATTCTGATAGCAACAGGGTCCCCCAATAGATACATCTAGGTATGCAGCATCGTGGTCCCAGAATGAGGGTATCTCTTTGAAACTCTCCCTCCTGGGTTTGAACTGGGAATATTCAAACTGTGGTTCTTGCCAGATGAGATTGTCCAGCGATCACATGAGATAACAGATACAGTAGGCTCAGTGAAATACCTGACATGGAATGACAAGTTCACTAAGCATTGGCTATTTTAAGGCCTTTTAGACTTGGGAGCCAAGCAGCCTTCACTTGAATAGCTCTTGCCACATGACTACTGATCTCTGTCTGACGGTTGCTTGGGAATGCATTCCCAGAAGAAAAAGAAAAAAATTTCAACAAATCAATTAACAGATATTCACTGATCCTTCCCACACATGGCAGGCAGAATGCTTCAGGCTCTGTGAATGATTAGACAGGAATAGGGCAGAGCCTTCCCTTCAAGGACATAATTGAATTAAGGAGATAGTACAACACCGGGGAAGAGAGCTAGAAATTCAGACTGGTGGAGGGTTCTCCGCAAGGAGGTTAAGCACTAGAACATCACGGTGGCTGGGAGAGTGTCTCCCAGCTCAGGTGGCTGGGGGAGGGCTCCTGAGGAGACTGCATCTGACCACAGCTCTAGTCCTCACTGTGATGTCTCCTCTCCCTTTGAATCTACTCTGAGTGAAGCTAAAGGCCTTTTCTGGACCCTGTCTCAGTGCACTGCTTTAGGACTGTGGTATTTTAAATGAGAATGGCTCCATTGGGTCATCTCTGTGAAGACTTGATCCCCAGGTGGTAGCACTGTTGGGGGGAGTCTTGGGAGGTATGACATTGTTGAAGAAAGGGTGTCACTGGGGGCAAGCTTTGACAGTTAAAAGCCATTTTTCCTTGACTCTCTCTGCTTCCTGCTGGCAGTTCGAGATGTGAGCCCTCGCTCAGTCTTCCTGCTTCTGCCACTGCAACTCAACTCTGCCATCATGGACTCTGGCTCTCTGGAACTGTAAAAGCAAATAAACTCTTTTCTTCCATAAGTCGCCTCAGTCATGGTGTTTATCACAGCAGCAGAAGAGAGGCTAAGACAGTTACTAAGCAAAGGATCCCCGCTCAAGTTCCTTGCCCACAGTTAGGGCAGGTAGGGTTTGATTTAAATCGCAATTCCTGGTGACAGTCCACCGCATGCACTGGGGAGGTCACGGCAGGTACTGCAAGAGCTAGTCACTTCACAACCACGGTGAAGAGCAGAGAGCAAGGAGCGCATCTGAGCTGTCAGAGGGCTACTGCCTGTGCTCAGCTGCTAGCTCTTCCAGCTCTCCTACAGCTCAGGGCCCAGCCCAAGGAAAGGTGCCCCTCAGGCTGGACTTTCCTACATCAGCTAAGGATCAAGACAGTCTCCCACGGCTATGCCCACAGGCCAACCGGACCTAGATAATTCCCCAGCTGAGATTCTCTTCCAAGGTGATAGAGAGTTGTGACAGGTATAAAATAAGGTGCTTCTGCCTCTTCTGTTGGATGCCACCAACCTGTGTGTAGGGCTGGGCTACTGATGGTCACTTTGACTTAGGGATTCCCCTTCTTCAGAGGAGCTTTCACCCCGAGAACTGAACTCAGTTCTGCCCCCTAACTGCGTTGTCATTGTCCATATTTATCTGACCTGCTTTTAAAATGAGCCTCTTCAGGACTCAAGCCATGAGCCCTCCACTCCCTAGCCTCTGTGTTTAGTTCCGCCAGAATCTCACTAACATGACACCTAAATGTTTGTTTAAAGTAACCTAATGGGCTGAGGATGTAGGTCAGCTGATAAGAGTTCTTACCTAGCAGCCACAGCACCCTGGGCTCTGTCCCTGGCACCTCGTAAACCAGGCCTACTGACACATAGCTGTGATTCCACGCTGGGGAGGTATAGGGATGAGAACTTGGGGTTCAAGACCATCCTTAACTACAGAGAGAGTTTAAAGCCAGTTTGGGTTTTATGAGACCCTGCTTCAAAAGGTGGAAACAAAAAGGAAAAGATTGAATCTTGAAATATACATAAAACTTGACCGGATTGGCCAATTTAAAAAAAAGATCTTTGGAAAGAAAGAGCAGACAGAGACGTGACAAGGAAAGTCTATTTCCAAGATATCCAGGTCTCCCTAGGGATATCACAGCTACCTGTGTCAGAACAGCTCCATCTGCAAAGCCATTTACCGTAGCTCACACCGAGAGCCCCAGCCTTCTAGAATCTGAGGTAGAGGATCACTCGGACACATTTCAAGACCAGATGGAGCCACACAGTGAGGCTCTGTTTCAAGAAGTCAATTCATCAATATGGAGAGCCGGTTAGGATAGTCCTCCCTCCTCAGACAGATTAAAAAGTCAAGCTGCCTGTCTGATTGCTAATCCTTGCTGAATTCTTTCTCCGCATCAGCACCCCACAGCTCATAGGGGAGCCTGGTTTATGGCAAGTCCTCAGTGTGTGCGTACAGCAGCCATTTACCCTGTTAATGATTTATGGAATATGTGAGTTGGGGGTGGTGGGTAGGGTGTAGCCATGGTCTGACCGCTGTTTCTTCCTGCCACAGCCCTGAAGGAGTATTCTCTCCAAACAAATGCTGCAAAGATGTAGCAGGAACAGCATCAATGGTGCATAGATGAAGCAAGAAGAATAGTAGGAAAAGTCTATATAAACGAAAAGCAGCTACTATCCAAAAAAATTATATTTGTAGTATTTTTTAATATCATTTTGATGAGATCTGGGTTATAAACAGGTCCAGTGCTGTGTAATTTGCAGCGTAATTCCACTGTCTGTTTATCTATCCATCCGTCCACTCATTCATATGTATATAACCCAGGCAGGAAATCTGGTGTCTGTTGCTAGTTCATAAATCAGTGTCTGCTCTCAACAACATCTGAATACAAATGTGATTAAATTTGATACCATGCCCATTTTTCACTTATCAGATTTCAGAATGTGGAGCCTCGCAGCTGTCCTACGATAATGTGTTTTGCATTTAACCCCTTGAGTCCCATCATCCACTACAGGAAACTCCTAGCAGTTACATTGGGAATGCACGAACCCCAACCGGAAGTCTGCTCTGCATATCACAGAGATATTTTTCTCAACAAGTCAGAGAAATCAGGAGGCCAGGTAAATGTGCTGCGAGATGGGAGAAGGTTTCAACAAGGCTCTTTTGAGCCTCAAGAGGCCTTAGATATCTCCAAGCCCTGAGATTCTCAATGCCCCATGTCCTGCAGACCAGCTGGGGCTCTGAGTGCTTTCTGACAGCACCCATTGGAAGCCCAGCCTACACACGGAGCAGCAGGCTAGTTGGTCTAGTTGCTCTGCTGTTTGCTACATTCCTCTGTTCTAAGGTAACCTTCTAAGAACAATGAGCTAGGTTATCCTAAAGGGAGGGAAGCATAACTCATCTGTGAACAGGCAACATATATGCATTACCTCGTCTGGGAAACTGAGGCACACCCCCACTGATGCAAAAGTAAGCACTGAAACTAGACTCAAATACAGATTTCTAAACAGTGGCTTCTGTTGTTAAACTAACGTTCAGGAAATGAGACGGTCAGAGTGGAAAGCAGAGAACAATCCAGAACATGTGAAAGAGGATCCAGAAAAATGGCTTCATAAAGATGGATTATTCAGAACTTCCAAAGATCATCAAAATGATCCGAACAGGTGTCAGAACAAGCCAGTGTACAGTCCACTGCCAGGAAATGGAAACGAAGCAAAGGACACAAGACTAGCCCCAGCTGCTGCATAGAGATCTGGCCAGCATGGAGAAGGCCTGCAGCCATTTTTCCTCTCTTAATTTTATGCTATCTGTCCTGGCTAACTTTGTCAAATTGACACAGTCTACAGTCAACTAAGAGGGGAGACTCAGCTGTAGGATTGTCTAGATCAGGATGGTCTGTAGGCATGTCTGTAGGAGATTGTCTTGATTGTTCACGGATGCAGGAGGTCCAGCCCATAGGGGGCATGTGGTCCTGGGCTGTATAAGGAAGGTAGCTGAGAGTGAGCCAGCAGCAGCCTCCATGATCTGTTTCAAGCTCCTGCTGTTACTGCTCTTCTAGGTGATGCGATAGCTACCAGAGGAACGTGGACGTGTGAGGTTCATGGGTAAACTTCAAACTCTTAAACCTGAATGCACACACTTAGGAGAAGTCGGTGCATAAGCCAAGCATCCCAGTTTCCACCCTTCCAGAGTCCTTCAGTCAATTGTGATCCTCCTGATAAACAGTGAAGGGTCAGAGACGCCCAGGACTGGACTACTATGCTCATGACAGTCACTACACTGTCATCTGTAGGCATCGTGCCCTTAATTCAGCAACTTAAGAAGGGATGACAGGGGAGGCGGGAGAATGGAGCAGAGGGGGAATTCTAGACAGGTTTTCACAAAGTCTTATAAACTGGCTATGGAAAAACCAAGTTGATCAGGAGAAAACCTCCAGAGGAGGCCAACAAAAATCTGCTGACACTGGCGGAGGTACTGAGCACTTCAGAGTATCTGAAGATGGCCTGTGCTCCATTATAATACTGAAATACCTACCCCTGGGTGCCCATTCAAGATGCTAATGAGATGTGCCTTGCATGCAGCTGTACGTAGGACTCTGCTCAGCAGACAGAGCTTGTACGAGGAAATCCATGTTATGAAAATCAGTCGGGACGCTATGCAAATGAGCCACAAAGTACTTACTGTGTGACATAAAAGCCTCTTCGTGTGCACAGCACTGCATGTGGAGCTACTGAACCTGCTCAAGCCTGAGTCTTTCCTCGAAAATGAATCTTGAATAAACTCACTTTCTTGCTGACATGCGTCTCTATGCCATTGTTTGATCTGGGACACAGGAACCTGGAGCCTCCCCAGAGCTGTTCTCTAGACACCAATACAAGTGGATCTCACATGCCATAAGATACTTTAAGAAAATATTCATATAGCTTTCATTATAGCATGTTTCTGTAATTGTTCTTACTGTCAGTTGTCATGGATCCATGGCTGTGCTTGGGAAAGCCTCCTCCTGGATGCACTAAAGTAGGATCTACAACCCCGTCATCCACGGCAGTCTTAGAATGCATGGCTTGTGGATAAGGAGTGACAACTAAGCCACCACATCCTTTGGAGAACAGAAAACACATTGACTGCTCATCTTAAAAGGGCAAAAAACTTTCTAAAGAATTGAAATACCTGAACATGTACTATTACACCAACAGCATGCCCAGACTGCTGGCGGAACAGTCTCCTGGCAAGGATAACCAGTCAAACAGCAATGCTTTTGGGATTAACTAGGGGTGCTATACTCACCCTTGGTCTGTTGGAAAGGGAAGAAATACCATATGCTTGAACATACAGCTTTTGCCTGAGCACAAGGCGTTGGTTCTGTGCATGCAAGGACTGCCTATGTTCTCAATTCAAAGTCTGTTGCGATTTCCTGTAATTATTTGGCATATGTATCATGAACCTCAAGAATGTTCAGCACCTGGGAAGCTTCTGGCAATCAGACCTAAGGGAATAATTACTTGTAGACACAAAAGTTAGCCAAAAGCTCTCCTATTTACAAAAGAAACCCTTTACAAATGCATGAATACCCAAACCTAGGGAAGCATCTGGGTTACCATAAAGGGGCATGGGGGTGCCATATTCTAACGTGGAGCCTCCAGCGTCATTCTGTGGAGAAGCAAGAACACAGATTTGCTCAGACATGACATGCAAGCAGTCACACAAAAAAATGGAAACTGAAAATAGGTGTCCAGAATGTTTGCTTGTAGGTTAATTGGAGGAAATCAAAGGAACATTCTATGGTAGTTTGTGAGGATCCCAGGGCAACCATGTCAACCCTTAGTGGAGACAGGCCAACACACACTATTAAACTAACTGATAATTCTATTATTAGCCACCACAATTAACCATTCTGAATGGGGCTAGAAATCTGTATTTTATCTCCTATTACTTTGTTCTGTGGTTGCTTCCATTGGGGGTTTATGGAGCAACTGAATATTGCTCTGAGTAACAGAAATTTTATTAAATTTACCCTCAGAAATGATTCCAGATAGCAACTATGGTTTCCCCTCCTCGCTCTGCCCCGTTTATCTGCATCCTGAGGAGACTAACGGGATCCGTGTCTGCCCTGTACCCATAGCCCTCCAGCACTTATGGGGTTAACAGTCAGCGTCCAGCCCCACCCCCACACAGTGTGATTATCTCACAGGCAAGTCAGCCCCAACCAATCCTTGAACACAAAAGCACAGCATGGAAGGGGGGCTGTCTGCCCCCATAGTTTTCCTCCGATTTCCACATAAAAATGAAAAGAGAAAAAAAAAAAACCTGGACTCCCCTACCCAGTCCTATTAAGCAGGGATTGGTCACTGTTATTGTCTCAAGTGAGATACTATTTATTGGGTGCACAAAAGCAGACAAAGCCACAAATGAGTTGCCCCGTCACTCTTGCATAGGGGCGAGTGTACAATACGTGCAGGGGACACCTCCTCTCTAGTGTTGGTCACTGGGGCCTCAAATCCATATGTTATGGTTATCAGTTTACCAGTGAGCAGGACAGGGTATGCTAGGTGCTGTTGGTGGCTTGGACGGCAGATGGTGGTCTACTTACACACACACACACACACTCACAATCTTTCTGCCTTCTGGTGACACTCCCCCAACCCCCACACTCTCTCTAGTCCCTGGTTAGTTTCCAGTGGCCCTGAACCGGCAGGATCCAGTTTGTAGATGTGACTTTCACTGGGCCCCATTCTAATTTTAGCCACATGAAAGAAACCTAGAATCTGTAAGAAAGCTATCTCACCTTCAAGTTTCCCTAGAAAGAATTTAAATTTCTATTCAAAACAGAGCTTGTTATAATTGGGATAGAGATGCTCTTCCCTGAGGCACTCTGAGTCAATTAATTGGTTTTTTTTTTTTTGAAGTGTTAATGGGGAAAATTTTTTTGACCTTTTCCAGAGCTTTTCCATGGAAGCTATTCATGAAAATTGCTGGGCTATTAACCAACCAATTTTGGAGGCCACAAAGCCCCATGAGCTGTGTAGGGTTTTTTCAGGGGGGGGGATAAACACACAGCATGACTAGCTTCTTTGGTCATATCAAGAAAATGTACCCATTTGATTAAATGACTGCTTTTATATGCAGGCATAAGTATGATGGGTTATTCAAGAGAGAGACAAAAAAAGGCAATGACAACGATTTTGCAAAGTCTGAAGCCCACCACAGCAGCTCTTGGAGGTTGAGTGTAGTAAGGTTTTCGTAGGCACAGACTCACACTCCATATTACAAATCAAAGCAGCAAGGGAAGAAAACTACTAAGAAACCACTCAAGAGACCCGAGCTCGGGATCAGAGACCCAGCACATAGACATTGTCTGAAGATTCTTCCAGAACCCTGAAGATTGCCAGCAAGCTTAATGATAAACTGATCGTGGTAGGTGAATTAATGTCAGTAAATACAGTCTGTTTAATTATAGCATCATATATATATATATATATATATATATATATATATATATATATATATATAAAACACTGGGATTAATTTCATGTTACTTTTGTGTTTTCATTTTGCAGGCACCTGAAAGTCATAGCAGCATATTTTTTCTGGGATAAACAAATAAACCAAGAAAGGCCATGCCAGCCAGGCACACACATCACTGTCCATGCCCCTTCTATCCACCACCCCTGCTCAGGTTTCTGCTCATGGTACTTTAATAAGGATGCCAGAAATGAATGAAATAAGTGGTTTTGCCAAAACTGGGCAGGCTTCACAGGGCACGGGGCATTCTGCTATTAGGACAGATGGCCATACAAATCAGTGTTTGGTTTAATGACAAGGAAACCTTCCATTCATCTCCTGGAGATTGGAAGTGGGATGATTGGATTAATTAAATATTCTGCTAAGCAGTGAGACTCCACTTATCCACAATAGATTCCTACTTTAAAAAAAAAATGTACAACACAAATAAACACACTGTGAGCAGTCTGAGAGAACACAAGCTCAGGCCTCAGGATGCACTCAGAATGGACCTCAGGCTCGTCAACCCAGTAGGGAAGGCTTGGAGAAGAGAGCCATCTGATCGGTGCTTGAGGTTCCTTGCACCTAATGTAAAGAAAGAGAATACTGACCTGCTATGTGCTGCAGGACAGCCTCAGAAAGCAGAGGCTTTTTATAAGTGACAAAGCTAGCAAGAGGAGGGGCCCATGGGGAATGTCAAAACTGAATTAGTATCTACAGATCCCTACAGATGGCACCACAACCCTGAAAACCCAGAAACACTTCTAAGTTTAGGAGAGGACAGAAATGCCCCCTCTCCCTGCTTTTCAATGTAGTGTTAGAAACCATAGCTAATGTGATAAGACAAGAAAAGATCAAAGGCATACTGACAGGAAAGAAGGAAGTAAAACTGTCTTTGTTTCCAGACAGCAGGCTTGTCTGTGTAGAAAATCTTAGTCAACGAGCACACCTGGATTTCATAAGCAGTTATAAGATGGTACAAGGTTAAACTGCAAAGTCAACTCTCCTGTACCAAACAAGTGGGAAACAAACATCAGTTGCAATGTTTAAAAGTGAACAAACTGCCACAACAATGAAAATCTTAACTTGGGCAGTTCTATTCCCAGTTCTGGAAGTTTTTAAGTACAACATGCAGGTTCAACACATTTAGCTTCTCAGAAAAGCCTACGTCATACATGCCACAAGGCATTAGTGACACATGCTAGTGAAAGAACTCTCCAGATGGTCTCTTTAATAAGGTCATTTAAGGCCAATGACTTAATCACTTAGCAAAGATGTCCCCTGACAATCGCATAAACTTAAAATCTCCACATGTCAATTTTAGGGAGAGAAGACCATCTAGTCTATAGATGCCTGTATGATAAAATCTATAAAACTCTGATGAGGGTTATCAAAGAAGAACTAAACAAATGAAGAGACAGGCCAAAGCTGTGGGTAGGAAGACTCAATATTGCCAAGAGTCAGTTTGCCACAAGAGCTATGGGTTCAGTGCACCCCTCCTCAGAATCCCATTGAGTCGTTTTGTGGATATAAACACAATGACTCCAAAGGTTACAACGAGAGGGAAAGATCCAGAAAGGGTAGCTCGGCATTTTTGGAGGTCATGAGTTGGCACTACCTGGATGTCAAGACTGATTGTAAAGCTATAGTAGTTAGAATGGTGGGGCCCTGGGGAAAAGCACACAAAGGGATTAGTGGAGCAGAAAGGAGCCCAGAAAACAATGGCAAGAGTTGGAACCAACAAGCTACAGTGGGGACTTTTAAATAAGAGACGCTGGGCAAACCCCATGTCTGCTCACATTGAAGGGCAACAGCCAGAATGATGAATGACAGGATATGAATGAGATGTCCCAAACAGAAAGGAAGGTCAGGCCAGGGGATGTATATGGAAGGAGAGTCTATTTGAGCACGGCAGGAATTGAGACAATGTGGAAGGCTTATTGATGGTTGATCTGAATTGTCAACTTGACACAATTTAGAGTTGCCTGAGGAGGGTGTTTCAATGAGGGACTGTCTAGACCAGGTTGCTCTGTAGGGGATTGCCATGACAATCTTAACTGAGGTGGTTAAGACCTGACCCTTGCGGGTGGCACCATTCCCTAGGCAGTGAATACGCACCTGGGTAAGAACAGAGGAAGCAAGCTGGGCACAAGCTGGCATGCCTGTGTTCTCTTTGCACTTGACGGTTGTCTATACTATGACTACCCTTTTGAAGTACCTACCTACTTGACTTTCAGTGATGGACTGCAATGAGGTAATCATAACAGAAAAGAAATGAAGGCAGCAATCATTGCCAAGGTGCATAGTGACAAAAGAAAAAGAAGGTCACTGAGGACCAAACTGCACCATAGAGGGCAACCATCCCTCTACTGTTCCCTGCCGAACCACTTCTGCAGCACAAACACTGACTCTGTTGCAGTGGGATCTTTCTACAGAATTAACAGCTAAGCACGTGGTACAGAAGTAGGGACGTTCTTTCTAATCAAAGACGATGCAGGCTCCGCAAAAGCAGGACTTTGCGCAGAAGTGTATGTTGAAGAAAGGACCTCTCACCAAGTTTGCAGTTCATGCAACCCTCCAGTGGAGTTAGAAAGAGCCAGTTAGTGCATAAAGAATGGTCTATTTGGTGTGAAGCAATATGGCTTTGCCAAAGGCTAAGGGATGTCTGCTGGCATTCAACACATCCCCATCCCAGGGAGGCCATTAGCACAAATTTAATTAAAACCTACGACTTTTATCAAATCTCAGTGGCCAGTTTGCGAAGACTTATTCTTAGTAAGTGCTGATTCTAGCACTGTCTCGCTTTAGCTAGGCTGCAGTGAAAACACTCTGGTAATGACGAAACCTGGGTCCGTGTTTGATGCTAACACAGAGCACAACAGTACAATGCTGTCCTGGAAGGCTGGGGCTGTCCCAGATCCAGGGCTCCTTTCTCTTCTCACTCACTCCTCCTTCTGCCTCATTCTGAGTAGAAGCCTTTAGATCTCAGGCTTCCTCTAAGGCTGGTTGTTGGAACAGTCAAGGGATAGTGTTCTTAGTGGAGTACCAGAAAGGACACGGATAAGCTTTTCTAATCTGCATCTTATACAAGACAAAACTCGGGGAACTGCACAGAGGAGCCCGGGGGTCAGAGAGAGCTGTAACTTGATGATTCTGGATATAGAGAGCTACAGACATAATCTGTTCCTCCTGAAACTCCAAATTGCCAAAATATAAATCAGAGCAGGAAATATTGGAATTGGAATTGGAATCATAGATGCCATGTGATCGAGGATGACCCAGATCACATCAAAAAAATTTTGATAGCTGCTTCTGAGTTTTGTGTTTGGTAGGATTCTGAAGCTCAACCTGAGATCGCTGGGACAGACTACTGTGACCAGAGAGCGATGAGTCGTATAAAAAACAGACAGACAGAGGAGATAAACATGAGTGTGGTATTACCATTCTTCACTTAATCTATAATTTTATCATTCAAAATCGAAGTGCAGGACCTTGAGAGACCAACCCATCTGCCCACCCTCACACAGACGTGAGTCCCAGTACAAGGATTCAAATACCAGTTCAGAGAAAAGACAAACTGAAATGCACCTTGTGACATGCCTGGCATATCCCAAATTTGGTGGTCATAATAACTATAGTTTAATGTGTTCCATGTGTGGGTTTGATGAGTTCAGCAAAGGATGGGCAATGTGAGAAGCTGGTAACCTCAAAGAGGAAACATGGGTGCCTTTCAGGGCTGGGGCTGGGCACTATTTCCATCATGTTCTCTTTATCTAAGTCATTCTCATGCCTCAAAGGCCTGTGTTGGGATGAGAGAACTCAGGCCATATCTGCCACTCATAATGTAATGGCACTGTTGTCTCCTCAAGTGAAAAAATAATGTAAATCTATATATAGTTGGCCATCCTTACCTCACTGCACTAGAATGAAGACCAAATCAATGCTGACCATGTACCTATCCATATCTGTATCACAAAACCCTTACAAAGCACTTCATTCACTGCCGTCATCATAGTTTCTATGTACCATGGTGAGCTAGAGAGCCTAATATTAAGCAAGGGAAGAGCTTTGCACTTGGGTGCCCAGCACCCAGGACTGAGAAGCCTGAATGTATCTCCAGCACCCCTAGCCAACACCCCCTTATGTTATAGTTTTAAAAACACACCCTCTCTTATTCTGGTTCAATTTTCCTGCAGATATTTTCAAAGAACAAGATCAAGGATGTATGAGGCAATAGGGCTCCTCGGCACAGGACTGGGTTTGGGAGTCACAGAATAGTATCTTCGTTTTCCATGTAAGGATTGGATCATGGACATCCCACAGAAGACCTTTAACTGCAGACTCCTTTCCATGGAAGCATGGGCCCTATGCTTTCCACGGTGGCATAGTCTCTATGCTATCTAGAGTAGCATAGGTTCCATGCTTCCTATGGTATCATAGGTTCCATGCTTTCCACAGTAGCATAGGCTCCATGATTCCCACGGTATCTTAGGTTCCATGCTTGGATCCACCCAGAAGACACTAGGGTGGGCCCTGTAGCCATGGGAAGAGGGAACAGGCACTGTCATTTCTATTGTTTTTAAGTTTTATTTTGTGTGAATGCATGTGTGTTTTATGTGAGCGCCATACATGTGTTGGCATGCATGCTGAAGCCAGAGGACAATCCAAAGCATCATTTCTTAAGAGCCATCCACTTTATCTTTTGAGACAGGGTCTCTCAATAGGACCTGAGGTTCACCTATTTGGCTAAGTTGACTGGCCAGTGAACCCCAGGGACTTACCTGTCCCACCTCCCAAGAACTGGGATTACAAATGCATATTGTCACGCCTGGCTGTTTTATGTGGGTTCCAGGGATTGAATTCTTGAACTTGGGTCCTCATGCTTGAGTAGTAAGTATTTATCAACTGAACTATCTCCTTGGCCTCCATGTTGCCGTTTTCTATTAGATTATATATTGTATTTCAAAAATATTTGGCCTCTTATAACAAAATACACACTGATTTGCTTCAAGCGCAGACTCCAAAATATAAGGAAAACTAATTGGATTTTGTTGTTTGTACATCAATCTCTTAGTTAATGGTCCCTCAACAACACCAGCGGTAAGCCTACAAACCAGCAGGAACTTGCAGAACTTAGGACTGTATTGTGAACTGGCCCAGTGCCTATGAGAGAAACCTCACAGAAAAGGGTGATAGAACTGCTTGGGACACTTAGTGTCAAGATGAGAAGTTACCAGAATCTCCAGAGTAAAGAAGCCAGCACAGATATAAGCAAATGGCAAAATTAGCCATTTCCTCCCATGAGTTTGCTAAGCTCCCCAGCCCCTGAACCTACACGCCAGGAAAGAAAGAAATCTAGGGTTAGCTCCTAGCTGTAGTGTATAACATGACATGTTTTAGAAGATGGCATGTAGAATGTGCTTTTCACTCCCAAATAAACTCTACAGACAAGTCTGACAGGTGTGATTATACACACACACACACACACACACACACATCAAAGGAACTAACAAGCCAACAGCCATCGAGAGAGGAAGGCCCAAGGGCTGGACCAACCATTTTACTTAGATCCATCTGGGTACCCAGATGTGGAATGCTACAAACAAGATGGTCTATGCCCCAAGAACATTGGCTTCAGATGTTCACTCCTGTTGCTATAGATTGGAAGATAATTGGTGCTTTGCTTTTACTTCAACTTAACCAGTCAAAAGTCATTATCTCTAGCCTACTGGGCAAGATCCAGGAGTGTAACATGAGGGCCTTCTTGTTGGAGTTTCTGTCCTGCCCAGTTCCCACAGCCAGTAAGCCCCAAAGAAATTACCCAGAGTCTACATTAATGATAAACTGATTGGCCCATTAGCACAGTCTTCTTATTAGCTCTTTTAACTTATATTAACCCATTATCCTTATCTATGTTAGCCACATGGCTCAGTACCTTTTTCAGCAGGGCAGGTCATATCCTGCTTCTTTCATGGTCTGGGCAGGACTGGGGGAAGATCTTCCTTCTTCCCAGAATACTCCTGTTCTCATTGCCCCACCTCTACTTCCTGTCTGGTTTTCCCACCTATACTTCCTGCTTGGCTATCAGCCAGTCAGCATTTATTTAAAATATAATTGACAGAATACAGACAATTCTCCCACACCACAGGAGAGTGAGAATGGAAAAAAATCAGGACCATGTGGATAAGTAGACTGAGTTCCATTACCCATAGATGTGTAGGGCATGAATTGTGAGGGGAAGCTAAATGCCCTGTGACCCACAGTGAGAATCTGAATGGTCTAAAGAAGAAAGCAACATGTGGTCTACCCTTGGTGAGGAAAGTTTTGTTCTTCTTTCTTCCTTCTTTCCTTTTCTTTCCTTTCTTCCTTCTTTCCTTCCTTCCTTCTTTTTTCTTCCTTCCTCTCTTTCACATATCTAAGCATAGCCTTAAATTATCAATGTAGCAGAGAGAACCCTTGAGTTTCTGATTCTCCTGCCACCACCTTCTAAGTGTGCTAGGATTATACCCCTCTGCCTGACTCACCATACTGGGGATTGAATGAAGGGCTTTTGGGATGCTAAGCGGGCACTTTGTCAACTGAGCCACATTCACATTCCTTTAACTGAGCTTTTGACAGCCAGAAATAGGTTAAAAATAAATAATAATAATAATAATAATAAAAGCCCTGAGACCTGAGAGCTGAGCTGCACTTGAAGACTGACAAACATCTCTCCCAGAGCACAAAGGACATGGAATGGTGTTGAACTGACCTTTTTGTGGCCACTGGATCGTTTCCCAAGTCTGACCAACTAATGAACAAACTCAGGAGTCAGTCATAGGGGAAGGCCAGTATGTCCTGGCCTAGCAGCTGAGTCCTGAGCTCCCTAGGAGATGGATGTTACTGGAGAACACCCCTTCCCGTTCCTATCATCCATGTCAGAGTCCTTGACTGCTGGAAGGAACCTGATTGGACATGTGTCCTGGAGGCTGTGGAGCAGTTCTTTGGGCCCTGAAAGTGTCAAAAGGAAATTTTAGGAAACATCCCGGCCAGTGCTGATTGGCAGTAGCTGAGAATACGGGCAGAACGCTATCTTGTGTCTGTGAAGACCCGGATGCCTCATAATTAGCTCTGACACTTATGCCCTGTATCCCTGAGGGGGCCTGGACTTCCCATGCTCTGCATAGACAAAGAATGGGAGTTGTGTGTCAGTTTACCATCAGGCTGATCCCTGACTCTCAGGGCTGCATGCTCTGAAATTCATGAGCTGGGAGATGCTCTCTTGCCGTCTCACAGAGGCAATGACAGATACCCTTAATTTGTGAGCATTAGCAAAATGAGATGCAGTCTCGGGGAGTGTGACTAGATCCTCCTCGTACTTCGTGTCACCACATCTCAGTAGAGCTAAAGGGTGGCATTGCATGCATGGAGCCTCTTGACAGCAATGCAAGAGCTGTCGGAGGTCTGACAGGAAATGGGAGAATCAGCATTTGCTGTTGTATTCACGGGGTGTGTGTGATGCATATGTGCAAGCCTCTCCGTCTCTCTCTCTCTGTCTGTCTCTCTCTCTCTCTCTCTCTCTCTCTCTCTCTCACACACACACACACACACACACACACACACACACACACACACGGGGGAGAGTGGGAGAGAGAGAGAGAACAGTTTTCCAAGGTGCTAGTCATTAAGTCGAAAAGCTCTAAGATCTGTTAAGAAGCATAACGGCTTTCAAACCTTTCTGACATTAAAATGTTCTATAATCACCATCCATTAGTAAAACTAGAAAAAGCCCAGCTTTGGTGTAAATGCACAAAATTCATGCGCCTGCCTTCCACCCCCTTCATGTCCTTGTGCCTAAAATACCCCAGACTGTCAAGCTCTCATGAAAGGAGATCAGTGGGGTTTTTTTATCCTAAGAAAAAAAAAGGGTCCAGATTTTATGGCTATGCTTGGAAAACAGTTCAGTTTTCCATAATTCAGTTATATAATTAAGACTGGGAAAAGATGAAGAAAAAACAACCCTCCTACCCTGCTCATTTTATTCATAAAGAGACCAGGCCCATTTTCCTTTGTCCAAGCCAAAGTGACTCTAGAATCCAAATGGATTTCTGATTGCCAGATGGTAAGAGACATATAACCGGACTAGCATGGGAGAATCAGATAATAGATGTTTAGCAGGGGTTTGGGGGAGGGTGGCAAGGGAGATAGATCTACAGGAAAAGGGCTTTCTGGGCAAACATGGGGACAAGAAATGGAGCCTTAGAAAGAAGCTTAAAAGGGCAGGAGCGGTGGCACTCACTGGCAGTCCCAGGACTGGGAGGCAGAAACAGGGAGCTTCCAGATGTCTGAGATTACTCTCTGGCCTCCACACATGTGCATACATACATACAGGCACACACATGTGCATACATACATACAGGCACCCACATATGCATGTGTCCCCTTGCTCAGTCACATACACACATGCATGCAATTCACACGCAGAGGAAAACTAAAACAGAGCAAGGAGGGGGAATATGTAGTCCTGGGCCCCAAGGATTTTCAATAATGAAGAAGGAAGGGAGACTAGCCATTAGTGGACATGCAGGAGAGGATGGATCAAAAGGTGTTCTCACCAGGCAAGCAGCATACCATGGCTTCATGGGGTATCGTTACATCAGCCAATGGTTGCGTCATATTGCGAATTCTGGGGTACATTCTTTGAAAGAAAAGAAAAACTTTCATGATTCAGGAGGCTGAAGCAAGAGAGTTACGCATTACTGTTACTCTGGGTTACATGGTAAGACTCTATTAATATAGTACACACACATACACATATATATATCAGTAGTCAAACATGTTTAAATGATAAAATATATGTCCATATTTCAGAGATTACAGTACATATTTAAAACCTTAGGAAGATGTTAAAATGTAAGCAACTTCTTAGCCCAGTGTTTTCCAACTGCCCCTTAGCCTGTTTATAGGTTTTGAATGCTGTGTTCAACCTAATGCCACAATGAACTCCACTTGCAAAAACGTTGAGTTATAAGAAGAAAAATACAAGTGTTTAATCCTAGTATTCAAATTCCCATGGGCCACCCTCTTACCCTCCTACAGTGATCTGTGATGCCCAGTTTTAAAGACCTGGGAATGCCATATCCTGGTGTGCTATCTCCATGTTATACATAAAGCTAATTCCACTCTTCTCTCAGCAGACAGTTGGTGCACATTTGTTTTCTAGTCTCAAAGAGGCTCTTATCATTCACACAGTAAAGAAGAGGGGGCACCACATACATGCAAACCGTGTTTGCCTAACTCTAATGTTTCAATCATTTCCAGCATTCTTGTCTTCTCCCTGAAGGAGGAAGCGTGGGTCAAAAACCCAAGTGATTTCTGTGGCTCTGCATGGCAGCGTTGTCTGTGCTCAAGGATCTGAGATCAGGCTTTGATAAAGAGTGGAACTTCAAAAGATTTCCAGAATTGAGTGAAAGCCTCTTATGGGGGTGGAAAGCATGCATCCTGCTGCAGAGAGCATGGGTGCTGTGTGTATGGTGTAGATTAATCCAATTCTACTCTCCCTGAAGAGCCCATGGCCCTTTCTGTGAACAGAGTGGACCATGGGTAGGAAAGCAAGGGCAGGTGGCTTGCCCCCAGAAGCCCCAGCCTCTAGTCCTCTTGTGGCGGAGTGGGGGTGAGGCTCAGAGTGCTCCAGTTACTTTAATGATCCTCTCAAGCACAGGGAAAACTGAACAAGTAACTCAGGTTCTTGGGACTTCAGTGATTGCAGAGGATACTGCAAGACCGCACACTCCAGGCTCATAAAGACACAACAAACAACCTCGGAGTACAACACTACCATGTAGAGAGACCCAAACAGAACAGTACTGCCTGGGGAAAGTTGAAAGGGCCTTTTTAAAAGAATCTTTGGAACATGGGAGCACTCTGAACACTCTGTGAGCCTGCCCGGAGATGGTGTGGTTTTGTGATCTCCTGAAGAGTAGTTGTGGCTGCTTTGGGGAGATATGTTTAGCCTCAATGAAACAAAACTCCTCTCCCTGCATTCTCTTTGAGGGATTGCAGTCCCATGCCCCAAAACACATATTCTAGGCTCCATAGCTATGGCCTTCATCACTCCATCACCTAGAGCAAAAATTCCAAGGGTGAACTTAAACAGTGAGTAAGCAGGGGTTGCCAAGTGCCTGGGACACTCGCTTGCCTTTTAAATACCAGCTGCCATGGTTCCTAAACAAGGGAAGATTTCAGAAGTTTGAAGAAAACTCAACCTATAGAAAACATTTGATCCTTTCATTTGCTCCTGTGGGGACCCTGTCAAAGTCCCAGGAGGGCCTCCTTGAGTGGTACCCAACTGTGGCACGCATTACTGACTGTGCTGCAGGCCTCGGGAAACAGGATGGCTAGTTGACATTCTACTTGGACAGTTAAATAAAAGGCAAGTACCAAAAGGGATGCCAGAAACCCTGAGTTAAGAAGCATCCAGGAAGACGGAGGAGGTGGTTAAGCAGGGAAAGTGCTTGCCCTACAAGAATGAGGGCCTAAGTGATCCCCAGCATCAACAGAAGAGTCAGGCAATCCCAGCACTGGGGAAGTAAAGACAAGTGGACCCCGAGAGCTTACTAGGCAGTCAGTCTCGCTGAAGTGGGAAACTTGAGGTTCCATGAGAGATGCTGCCTGACCCTGTCTCAAAAATGATGTGGAGAAGCCATTGAGGAAGATGCGTGAAATCAACCTCTGCCCTCCACGCAGGCTTGCAGAGTAAGTTTTATGACAGACACTGCACACACACACACACACACACACACACACACACACACACAGAGTGCATGCACACACCACTCACGAATACAGGCACACATGCATGGACACAAATACACATGCATACATCACAGGATAAATACCATACACATGTGCTCTCTTTCACATGCACAGGCACACATACTACACAGGCCACATGCATGTGCACATATATGATGTGGGATTCCCCTCTGTAAGCTATGAATAGGCTTTATAACCATCGGTTATTAAAGAAGCTGTTTCAGTCAATGGCAGAGATATAAAGAGAAGGTAGGCAGAGTCAAAGAGACGCCTTGTAGCTGCTGAAGGAGAAAGATGCCATGGAGCCACTTAAGAATCAAGAGGTAACAAACCATGAGACTCGTGGTAAAATACAAATTAATAGAAATGGGTTAATTTAAGATATAAGGGTTAGCCAGAAATATGCTTGACTCATTGGCTGAAGAGTTTTGCAATTAATATAGTTTCTGTGTTGTTATTTGGGTCTGGGCAGCCAAGAAACAAACGAAGAGTCTCAGTCTCCACATATACACGTGTATGCATCACAGGACAGATACCACATACTCATGTGTATACACACTCACACACACACACTCACTTTCATTAGTATCAGTTTAAAAGGGTAAATTAGTCTATATGTGATTATCAGGTAACAAAATTTAGAAGGACCAAAAACTTGAGAAGTTACGGGTTTCTGTTTCAGGAAAAAATATCGTGGAAAATTGTAATCATTTTTAGCCTAATCATCTTCCTCTTAAAAAGATGTATTTTTAGTTTATGTATATGAATGTTTTTCTGGCATGCACCATGTGTGCAGTGGATATGGAAGCCAGAAGAGGGCATCAGATACTATGGAATTAGACTCAAGGGTTGCGAACCTCCATGTGGGTGCTGGGACTTGAACCTGGGTCCTTTGCGAGAGCAGTAAGTGTTTTTAACCACTGAGCCATCTCCCCCAAGCCAGCCTGGTCCTTTTATTCACATCTCCCTGCTCTTTCGTCCATTCTGAGATAACAAAGATTAAGTGCCAGCAAACATGAAAAGGAATTTGCATGGACAGCTGACTACTAGGTGCTTTTATCAATTTAGAGAGATAATAATAATACAGAAACGGTTTAAACTAAAGATTTTGTCCAACAGATGGTGTGGGATCAATCTGTGGACACCGTAGCAGAACTGAACCAGCAGCTCGCGACTGGCCTTGGCTGAGAAGAGAAAGTGAGCGGCTGATTGGAGACAATCAGATGCAGCGGAGTCAAGTCAAGCAGGAACTCCTTCATTTCCTTACAAGAAGCAACTTATAAAGCAAAAACCCACGAATCCCAGAAGAAGCAGAAGGGAAATTAACCAATCAAGTCAGCAGTCACATCTGCATGGGCGGTGGCTCCTTTAGCCCCTAATGGGGATCACAGGGACATCAGGCACTATATGTCATCTTACCCCATCTCTAACTCCAATCATCTTCTTGTGAATAAGTCACATCTCCTCCCCATTTTCTCCCCTTCAGCACCATCTTGGCTGCGAGTATTCTTCACGGGCTTTACAACATCACCTTTTTTGAATTTTGTGCCTTTTTCTAACTCTTAATGCTTTTGGCATAGCTGTCACGCTTTTGGCGTAGGTCTTATGCTTTTGGCTCCAACTGCGCCTTTTTTAACTGTCCCTTTTTTTGCGCTAACTTGGCCACTCCCGCCTTCTATATGCTCATGCTCAATTCAGCCTACAAGATGGATAGCTTTACACATCTGCTTCCCGCATTATAAATAGGAAATGTGTTGTACTGGGTCAACTGGATTCAGACAAAGGTAGACTGAGTCTCCATCATGCAAGTGTTTAATGGGTTATTTGAACAAATATGCTCATCAAGGTCACTCTGAACTCTAAAATTATGCACTGTTCTAATAATCTTTGGAACCACAGCGCATTGCTTCAATCATCCCTCATACAGTATTTTCAGGATGACAGGTGGTAAGAGACCTGAAGATCTTTCTGGCACAAATGGCCCTCTGTCAGGGAGCTGTTCTGTCCAGCTGCTCCAATCTTAGGTGGACCCCAAGAAAGGAAGACATTCTGCTGCTACTAGATAAGCCAGGAGCCAGCCACTGGGCTTCCAGGTCTAATCCTTTACCTTCTGTTGGGACTACAGTGGGTGTGGTAAGCCTTGTAGTTGCCAGTCAAGAATAGTCAAGATTTCATCTGAATGAATCGCATGGTAATTCTCTGAGCATGTGTCCTGACATATTTAACAACTCGGGTTTCCTTCTGTTTTCTCTCTCTCTCCATTTTGCTCAAAGGGCCTCTGGCCATTGTCTTTTGCTTAACCATAACTGTCCTTCAAATCATTCAGATCTCAACTCACTATTTCTCTGCTGGCCACACCCTAGGCAGGTTTCACACTCTTGCTTCTTGCCCTCAGCTGCTACATGTCCACTGTCCTAAACACAGCAATCACATTAGTTCACTGGCTCCACGTCTCCATGTCTCCTTATCCAGGCTGAGCAACAGTGGAGACAATAGGCCATGTGATCTCAGTGTCTCTAGCACTGAGTTCACAGTGGACATCACCAAGTATAGGTCATCTGAGGGAACCAAGAGTACTACCCTTCCCTGACATCCCTGTAGCAGTAAGGAGTCTGGGAGTTTCTGTGTCCCCAGTGATGTCAGTTGCACAAGGCAAAGGACGGGTCTGAGTATCCTTCAGGAATATGCCAGTGTTGATAAACAGGGCCACTGTACATGTGCTGGTGAGCTAGCTGAGAAGCCTCACCAGTGTGTGTGTGTGTGTGTGTGTGTGTGTGTGTGTGTGTGTGTGTGTGTGTGGTGTGGTGTGTGTGAAACCATTCTGTCTACTCCATTACAATTCACTGAGCAGCTAACCCAGGCCAATATAGGCTCCAGGCTGACATCAACTCCAATAGACACTTACATCTTAGAAGAAGTGGTCCTGTTAGCCCAGCTGTCCTGCCTTGAGTAAGGGCTGTATCCTGCATCCTGCATGCTGGCATATGCACAAGGCACAGGGCTTCTTCCTCCAAGACACCAGAATACAGCAATATCCCACTAAACTGCGTAACTTGAATAATCTTTCTGATGCAGTCGGGCCCCTCACATGGTCTTGGTTCACTTGTTATAAGTGGATTTCAATATGTGTTTAATCAAAATACCCAGCTGCATTCATTTAGGAGTGAAACCCACAAAAGCGTCTCAGCAGGCCCCTTACCTCCCTGCTAAGAAAATGCAGGAGAGATTTCACCAGAATTTTAACTCAGAAAAAAAAGCTATGAGAACTAGCTATTTTTGATTCAAATTTTAGCTCTGTCTTCACTGGGGGGAAGCAACCCATGTCTTACTCATGCCTACACAGATGAGAAGCAGGCTGTGCAGAGGATGGACAGGGTCTTCAGTGCTCACCACCTCAGACTCCACCCAATACCCTCCAAGATGACTCAGAAACTAGCACCTTGGAGCATACACTTTCATAAAGACCAAGACTTATCAGATAAATCTTAGGCTTGGAATCAGGTTCAGGAACTGGTAGCCTTGACAGTATCCAACCTCTGATAGCTTCTTCATGGTCATCTTCAAAGTGTAAATGCCGAAGCCTATTGCAATGGTTTGCTGTGCACCCTGCAGAGTGACACACTGACATCTTCTTCACAAGCTGAAGAGTCACAGGACCTCTCAAGGTGTCCTTATTTGGAAAGAGTCTCCCTGAAGATGGAACTAGCTACAATGAGGTTAAAGAGTTAGGGTGGTCTCTTCATCCAGCATGAGCCATCTTAGTTCTCCTAACCCCTAGAGTAATCTAGCAATATGTCACACCAAAAAAAGAAACTATTAAAATATCTGAAATGACTTTCTTTTCTCTGCTAACCATGTGAAATAGTGTAGCAAGAGAGACATGCTCGCCCTGTTTCTAAAGCTACAATGGGGCTCCCTGGGTTGGGAGAGCAGTCACACCTAGCAGATCAGCTCTGCTCTTGGTAGTTCTGGTGGTGTGAGCCCTACCTTTCTCCCCTTTGTGGGAGGAAGACCAACCCAGGTTTGTGGGACTGATCACAACAGTGTTATGGGAGTCCAGTGAAAGCTAGCATGAAACAAGCTTCAACTGCTGCTCTGGAGCCACACAGTCATGCCTGAGAGAGAACTTCTAACTGTTGGCAGAAGTTTTCCCATCCCAGCAGCCACTTCCCAAATAACTGGCTTGGAGGCTTAATATTAATTATAAATGCTCAGCCAATAGCTCAGGCTTATTATTAGCTAACTCTTACATTTTAAATAAACCCATATTTCTTATTTATGCACTGCCACGTGGTACTACATACATGTAAGGAATGCAAACACAGGTGATGGTTTGCTACTCAGGGACCCCATTTTGTTTCAGGTTATACATACCACCCTTGCAATGCACTTGGCAACCAATTCCCTACACCTGAAAGTACTACATACACACACAAACACACCATTCCAAATAATGTTATCTAGCAACCTCAGAACCCCTCAACCCACCACCTGTAACAGCCTACATGTACTGTCACCTCTGAACAACAGTGTGAGCTTCCCTGACTCAGGTAATGGTCAAACTTGGAGTTTCTGTCCATTTGCATTCCCAGTGTGTCTGGGTATGATGGATATAACAGTTGATCCACATTTTACATGCCCAGACCTTAAGACAAAGTTGTTTTCTTTAGTAACCTTTTAGGGAAGTGGTTCTCAACCAGTGGGTCATGACCCCCTAAGGTCACATATTAGATATCCTGCATATCGTTAAGATTCATCCATTAGCAAAATCATTTATGAAGTAGCAAAAAAATAATTTTATTATTGGGGTTACCACAATATGAGGAACTACATGAAAGGATCATAGCATTAGGAAGGTTGAGACCCACTGCTTTAGGAGGAATTATTTGCTTACTTTCTTATGTCTGTGTATAATTTGGTATGTGACTGGAATCAGATACATTATGCAATGACCTCATCTATCAATCAAAATAGAGAACCACCTGAACCATCTACTTCAGTAACTAACCCCTCATTCTCTTACAACCCCATAAAAAGAGACCCAAGGCTACATCCTGGAGCCAGAAGTGTGCTCACTCATGCAGCCAATTTTCTTTCTTCAGACTGTGGTACCTTTTAATCTGTATTATTGCTTTGCTCCAAATAAAATTACATTGATTCTTTTGCAAATTTGTGTGAGTCCTTACTTTCAATTCTGTGGGTAAAAAAACCAAGGACCTGGAAAAATCTAGCTCAGACTCCAAACACTGGTAACACATGCACACACACACACACACACACACACACACCATGAGGAAGCCCAGGCTCTGTGTGGAAGATATGGAATAACTGATAGCAACCCCCTCTCCTCTTTGGAGAATCAAAGCCTTGAGATGCACTGATGTTGCTACTGACTGGCTGGCCACCCTCTGCTGGGGCTTCCCACTCTCAAGTGGCGCTCCTGTGTTTATGTCCATAGATAACCCAGCACCTACTTAATAGCTCTGCTGGGAAACCGAAATGAGAAACAGTCTAGATATTAAGCATTTTAGACTGTGCCAGGTGCAGAGAAATAAATGTAGTTAACTTTATTATCACCAATTCTTAGAACAATCCTGAAAGATAGCATTAAGTTCAATTTATAGATTAGAAAACAATTTCACAAAGGTTATGCAATTTTTTTCTGAGGGAGTGCAGATATTAAATGGAAGATATGGGTGTCAAATCTATTTATTTCAGATGCCAAAGCTCGTGTTCATTCTTTTTCAGCATTTCTCCATCTTCAGTGTGCATACAAATTATTTGAGAGTCAGGTTAAAATGCAGATTGTTATTCAGAGGACAAGGATGAAGTTTGAGAGTCCACAGTTCTAATAAATTTTCACAGGACACTAGCACTGTGAGTTTGTTGAGCATATTATTAGTAGCGAGGTTCTAGAACATTCTATTTTCTTTTCAAGCATCTTGCCCTAAGGGATGGATGGTTAAAACACACTCTAACTTTACTCTATCAACAGAGGGAAACAGCTAGTCTAAATGATGATGATGATGATGATGATGATGATGGAGAACAAGAAGAAGAAGAAGAAGAAGAAGAAGAAGAAGAAGAAGAAGAAGAAGAAGAAGAAGAAGAAGAAGAAGAAGAAGAAGAAGAAGAAGAAGAAAAAGAAGAAAAAGAAGAGGAGGAGGAGGAGGAGGAAGAAGAAGAAGGTCCCTCCCTGCCTTCTGGGGATCTCATGTGGATATAAAGTCCTCAGAAGACAAGACATAGCTACCACATGAGATTGCTGTTCAGAATCACAAACCCTGCCTTAGTCTCTGTTGTAGAAGACAATTGTGGTGGCTTTCTCTCCCCTTCCTATCTCTAGACCCTGCCTCCTGAAGAACAGCCAAACTTCTCTTACAAGCCACTGGTCTAGAGCACACTGGCAAGCCAACGGTGTGTGATCTGGGCCTCTGTTGTCAACTGCGTGGCCTCTGACCTTGCCTCAGCCAAACTGAAGGCTCAGGTCAGACTCTGCCATCACTCAGATTCCTCCTTTATCCAAGAGAAATGTTATTCCCCTTCATCCATTTTTCCTGAAGATCAGATTGGTTTAATACATATACAATAGATGGGTGGCTTCCACTGTGAAAGGGGTTCTCAGTGTTTTAGAGACCATGTTATTGTGAACGTGATTGAAACAATGGCTTCTTTGCCTAAACCAGGGAGAGACTCCTCAAATTTAATGAGTGTTGGCTGTGAGCCAGGTGTTGGACCAAAGTGCTTCACATTGGACCATGAAGTAGCATTCCCTCCACCTCTGAGAAGTGTCCTGTTCTATCACAGATGCTAGTCTACACAGAGGGAAGGGAGGGACAGAGCGGTTAAGGATCCTAGCTTGGGCCCCATGGCCAGAAGGTGCCATCATGGCTGTTTGAATCACTTCCAGGTACCCTGGATTCAGATTCTTGTTGTGTGCCTTGCTCTATATGGAGCTTCTCAGCATTAGCTGTGGCTTCTGCTATTATTCTGGGTGGAGGAAGCTCCCTAGGCTCCTCTAATTTCTGTCAGGCCAATGGTTTTGAAATCGCTGGCTGAGATGGTCCAGCAGTTCATACAGAGGTGACGCTTGCCAGTTCAGTCACTGTGATAACACACAGAAGGACCCATGTATGCCCTGAGACCAAGCTGTTAATGACATTCCTGTGTAGCGTGTGCTGGCGCTCAGCCTCAACCCCGCTGCTGTCAGAAGTGATTAAGCTGAACACGTTTTCAGTTATGCTATTCAAAGACTTCCATAATTGACTGTGTGACAAGAGCTACGACATAAGCACCAGAATTAGCAGATCCACCAAATCCTCTTAAACAAAGATGCTGCGAAGAAAACGCACTAATTATCCACCTAGTACCCAGACCGGAGCAGGGCGCAAACAGAGATGCATAGTCCTTATAGACTAGGCAGCTCCTCCCTTGTATATACAAAACTGGAAATGTAGGGCCATCAGAGGGTCTCATCATGCACCACTCTATTCCCAGTTACCAGAGTGAGGGGACAGTTGTGGCACTTTGAAGTACAGTGGCAAACACATGTTAAGGACTTGGTAAATGCTGAAGTGAACAAATGGATCTCTGAGCCTTCTAGATATGATGTCATGGTCCCATCAAATCCCTACATTGGAAGCCTGACCCTCAGCTGAGACTCTTAGGAAATACATCTTTGGGAGGTGGTGGTTTGAAAGAAAATGGCGCCCAAATGAAGTAGTACTATTAGGAGGTGTGGCCTCATTGGAGAAAGTAGGTCACTGTGGAGGTGGGCTTTGAGGTCTCATATGCTCAAGCCACACTTAATGTTTCAGAGCACTTCCTATTGCCTGTAAGTCAAGATGTAAGACTCTCAGCTCCTGCTTCAGCGCCATGTCTGCCTGCCTGTCATCATGTCATGTCATGATGATAGTGAACTAAATCTCTGATGCTGTAAGCCACCTCCATGAAATGCTCTCTTCCTTTCTAAGAGTTGCCATAGTTGTGGTGTCTCTTCACAGCAATGGAAACCCTAAGATGGTGCCCTGACTAAACAGAATGCAGGAATCTTAGGTTCTGCATGAATCTGTTACTTTTCTGCTGCTGCAATGACCAAAGCAACTTAAGGAAGCAAGTGTTGTGGCTTGTGGTTCAAGAGGGATAGAGTCCATCATGGCCAAGAAAACATAGCATGGGAGCAGACACATGAAGCAGAGAAATCGCATTTCATCCACACACAGGAAGCAAAGAGAGAGAAAAGAATGAGGCTATAAAACCAGGAAGCCAGCCCCCAATGACACACTTCCTCCTGCAAGGCTTCTAAAGGTTTCATAACATCCCAAACAGCACCAGCAGCAGGGGACCGGGTGTTCAAATGTGTGAACCTAGGAGAGGTCGTTTCTCATTTCAGCCACCACGGGGACCTACTCTCTTGTAAGAACACAGAAAAAGCTAACTTCCATGAGGAAGCAGACCCACCCCAGATTGCAAATGTGCATTTTTTTCTCCAAATGTGCATTCTCCACAGTTGAGAGGGTGAAAAAGTCTATTGTTTAAACACTCTTGTCTGTGGTATTTTATTTTAGTGACTGAGTAGTCTAAGATATAATGTACTTTTAAAAGGTTCCAACTAAGCTTTACCTACATTTGCATTCATGTGCCTATTCCCATGTATGAACAACAAGCTGGATCAGCATATGAGAGAGAGCATGTGGTTTGAATGAGACCAAGAGAGGTGCTAGGAAGGGAAAGGGACAAAGAATACACATGACCCAAGGACACTCTGATGGGGCTCTGGGGGGACTAGCTGGAAGACAGGTGGGGAAGATAGTTAAAACAACACACTTTGTTTTGTTTTACTGCCATAATATTTAATACCTTGTATGTTAATTATATTTATCAAAAAAGATTATAATCAACGATCTGAAAGCAAAATGACTCTATATGTTCCTCCTAAGTCAGGACTTTTATCTTAACTTCATATACTTAATCTTAAATAAATAAAAGTTGTCCCTGGAGGTCACTGCTCAGCTTTTCACATGGGACAGTTCAGAGTTAATGGAATCAGCCAAGGTTGTGTCCACTCCCACACCCTAGATGTTTTCTTTCCACATTGTGTGCTTTCTTTCCAGCACTCAACCCATCTGGCATTTCTCACAATGGGCCTGCTATACCAGGGACCTACAAACAACTCTCCAGGGCCAGAGAGAAGCCAAAAAAACTGGCTACAAGGCTTCCAAAGGAGGAAGCTCTGATGTAGAGATGGGAGCTATCTCCATCTAAAGACAGCCATGTTCTACTTTAGTCTGAGCTGTCCTTGGGCCAGGAGGTTTGCAATCCTGAACCCCACTGGGTTTTGTGCTCAGTCCCCCAGAGAGCACTGTGTCTACACCCTGCCAAGTCTCTACTGGACCATGTTGGTGTGAGAGTCACTGCAAACCTTCCCACCAGTGAGCCTGGTCTTCCTCATTAATTACAGTCAGCATTAGGTTTGGATCCAAGACAATCTAGTCCCTGTTCTACTAACATATTTAGAAAATTCTCATTTTAGAATTCCTTTGCAAACCCCGTAGACACCAGCATTCATAATGAACAAGCTTCCATCCCTCCATCTTTACAGGGGTGAGATATGTCCTCAATGTGACTTGAAAATGCTAGTTACAGGAACCTTGTAATGCCCTGGAAGAGAGCCAGCCAGGACTATAGGGTACGTAGGAAAAGAACTGGACAATCAACATCCAGCCATAGCTGCAAGGACTGGAGAAAAATTGCACACACACACACACACACACACACACACACATACTCGCACACATGAGCATACACCACACACACAGGCACATCACATACACACATACATAAGCCTATATACCACACACACAATCACACTTTGCACACTAACATAACACGTGCACACACACATACAAATGCATAAGCACACAGCACATAGGCACACCACACACACAATGACAGTGTGAATACTAACACAGCACTCACACACATACAAACAAGAGCACACCATACATGTGCATGAACACACATATAAACACATAATACACACAAACAAATGATCACATACCATACACACACAAGCACACACACAATATAGCATAGCATAGCATAGCATAGCATAGCATAGCATTAGTGCTCTCTTAATATATGCCTGTGTCACCTCAACTGGTTAATGGAGACAAACACCTCCACTTCTGGGGATTCAGTGAGAATTGTGAGGTTTGCATCTGTCATGCTGGCCTCCGTGTAGACAGGATACAGCTCAGTACCTGGTACACAGTGGAGGTTAATAAATGCAGAGGGTTGAATCATGAATTTGATGTCACAACTGACATATAGAAAGGACCGTGAAACATGAGTTTCCCTTCTCATAAGAGACACCTGCAGGTCTCTGAGTCAAAGCTCCAGTCAGAAGCCTATGACCAGGTGGCTTGACCCATGTGCTACACTTTAGAAGTGGAAGAAACTAATCTCAGGAGCCAGCCAGCACCTCACAGGTGGAAGAGTTTCTGTACATTTATTCCCCAAGCCTGAATAAACCCTGCTTCCCACTAAGTTGAAACAAAAGAGTACTAGAGGCAACATGTTCTTGCCCCAACTGCAGTATCACAGGAGGGAGTCTGGGGCGGGGGTGGGGTGGGGAGGAAAGCTGCCTTCTCTGCCAGGCTAATCTACTCCAGGTGCACACCAGCATGGCAGCATGGGGCCCCGCATGCCTGCTCATTCTCAAATCCCAGGCATCAGCGACAGCGAGCCCTTTAAAGCAGGGATGAATCTCAGTGATTGGAGTTTGCCCTTCTGTAGTTCACCCCTCAATTTTTCAGGACTAAGTTCTACATTACACTCACACACACAGTCATTTTTGGCTCTGTCTTTGGCTATGATTTTTTTCTTTGCATTTATGCATTCATGGGGGTGCATCAGAGAGCCACCCTGGGTGTCATCCCCGCTTAGACACCATTTATGCTTTTTTGTTTGTTTGTTTTTTAATTGTTTCACTGGACCAAAACACGAATTAGGCTAACCTTGTTGGCCAGCAGGGCCTGAGGATCCGCTTCTCCAGCAGTTTACAAGCATAGCCCACCCCACTAGCTTTATTCTACGGGTGCTGGGAATGAGAACTTGGGCTCTCAAACTGACATAGCAGGTATTCTATCAACACCTCCATCTCCCTGACCCTTGAGCTGATTTTTGAGTGCAGTAGTTCTAGCCATCCAAACCAAGTTGCCTCCCAAAATGAATCCTTTCTAAGAAGCGAGCTAACTGGTTCCTGAATGAAAACCCGCAAGCCTCCTTTTGCTGGTTCTTCCTCTATGCCCTTACAAAATGTGTTTGTTCTCAGGCCCCTTGAGTGTCTTATTGTGAACTTTTCTGGATAGACGCCCTAGATCTTCTCTCTTTTTCCCAGACAATCACACAGCAGGCTTCTGTGGTCTGTATAGAACCCTGAGCACAGAGAAGCTGTAGAGGAGTGTTCTGAACACACAGCTATACCCCCATCTCCATAGCCCCAGTTCCCTGACCCCATGACATCCTTTTTTCTAAGATTCCCAAGGCCCTGACTGCCTTGGGTATAAAAGTCTTCCTGTGAACATTCTTCATTGAATTTTCTCCTGTGCCTTTCAAAGATCTTACACATTAATTTGTCTTCTGGCAGAACAGTGAAACAATGAAATAAGGCATGGTCCTCTGCCCCTGCTCACAAACACCCCAACCCTCAGTATATTCTCAAGTCATAGTCTTCCCTAGTCTTCCCCCAACCAGTGGATATAAAAACCAGATGAGTCCAAGTGTACTATTGAAGCCAAATGCTCCTTCTGAATTGTTTTACTAAAGCACAAAGATAACCACCTAAGACAGACATTTCTGTGAGCCTAAAAAGCAGGTATTATTAATAATAGTACAATAGGTACAAGCTGTTACTTTCTTTAAAAAAAAAAAAAGAAAAGAGTTGAGTCTTATAAATTCTAGTCAAGGGCAAATCTATACAGTATTTCCAGGGAACTTAAAATTAGGAAGGACGGAGGCTAGTGGGCAATAAGAATCTCTGTCAACACGTATGAGCTAGAGGCCCCATTTATGTGGGGTCTGAGAATTCTGGATCACTCAGATTGCCCTCAGAATGTTGACGATCACTCCCTCACATGTTCCACTGCTGCTCTAGGACAGAGCACAGACATTGTTAGACTCCGAGAATGTGTGACTTGGTTCATTTGTGCTATGATCACAGAGTGCCACAAACTGGTGTCTCTGTAAACAGGATCCCCCACACTTAAGGAAGATGAAGTCCACAGCACTTTTAGATTTGCTGCCTGATGAAAGGTTCCTGATCAATAGATGTCACCTTCCCTCTGCATTCTCAGAGGTAGAAGGGACAAGGGCACTCTTAGATCCTCTTAATGAATACTAATTTGGTTCAGGAGGGTTCTCTTTTCACAACCTAATTGCTTCCTGAAGGATCACCTTCCAGAGCCCTGGCATGAATTTGAGAGGACATTAACACCTAAACTTGAGGATGTGAAATGACCCACCTTCTGCTCATTTAACAAAAGACATAGGGGGCATCAACGATGTGACCATCCTAGGCACTTGCTGGAGCAAAGACCATGCCTGACTCTAAGCACACTGAGCATGTCTAGATATCATGCCCTAGAGACCACTAAGGTATAAGACCACCATTCTGCGCTGTGGTAGAGGTCAGGGTATTGTCGAATTCATTCAGCCAATAGCCTTTGGAGTACAGGCCCATTTGGGCGTGGTCTGAGGTACTATGTGCGAACAGATAAGCACAGACAGAAAGTTTACTTGCTCTCTCTTTTTTAAAGTGTTAATTCTGTTTTATTAACCAACTGGAAAACTAGACAATTCTCCAGTCCAGGGAGACATTAACTTAATCCTCTTCCTCATCATCACCAGCTCCGGCACCACCCTGGCCCTTCTTGGCATTCTTCCTCTTCACTCGGCCTGGTCGGCCACCACAAGGAGACCAGAGGGAGAAATCAATGTGCTTCTGGGAGTCCAGACGAACAATGAAGAACGGGATGTTCACCACCTGCTTGCGAACCCTGATGTGACGTTGGCGGATGAGGACATGGGCATGGTGAATAGAGTTAGCCAAACCCAGCTTGAAGACCTGGGTCTGCAGCCACCTCTCAAAGAAATCCTCAGTCTTCAGGCCAGGATGTAATCCAGCTTCATCTTGCCCTCATCCAGCACCCCGATGCGAACTAGTCGCCTCAGCAGAGCATTGCCTTCAAAAAGACGCCATGGGTCCCTTTAGTCCAGCGTTAGCAGCTCTCGGGCGACCTTGCGGATCTTGGCCAAGGTAAATTTGACTCTCCACACCTCACGTTTGTTCCGGAGCCCATATTCTCCGATGAGTTTCAGTTCCTGGTCGAGATGCGACTTCTCGAAGGGTCTCTGTGGGGTCACATAGGTCTTACGACAAACCCAACTTCTGGCAACTGGCATGTTGGCGTCTCTAGGCCTGCCGAGCCTAGGAGCTCACGACCGTGACAAAGAGCTTACTTGCTCTCTTGGCTGGTGGTTTGGATTCTGTTCACAGCTCCCAGGACCTACAGAGCAGAGGTCCACAGCAGCTTTCTTTGAGTATTCCCCAAATAAGCATTTATTATCCTTATTAATTATTAATATGTTATTGTTCTGGACCATTATGGACTTTCTTAATCATGCCTACATTTGGCACCTTTGACCTTGAGCAAATGGATCTTTTTCTTTTTTCTTTCTTTTTTTTTTTTTAAACATCTCTGCAGTAGTTGGCCACAGCTGGGAAATGCTATTTCTCTCTTATAGTGGGATTTAACTCAGCGCCCAGGTTGTAAACCACTGGGAGACTTGTGCCTATGTGTAATAGAAACAGCAGAGGCCACCTACGGCTGTTTAGGTCGGGAAACCACCCAGCGTCAAGTGCATACCTCAGCTTGCCAATAGACGGGTGTGCTGTTTCTTTAAACGTTTTATTTTTAAATAATTCTAGGCAGGGACTGGGAAAATCGCTCACCCAGTGAAGTATTTGCTTTGAAAGTATGAAGACCTGAGTTTGATTCCCAGAAATCATATTAAAGAAAAAAATGGTGGTAGCTGTTTGTAATCCCAGTGCCAGAGAAGCAGAACGGTAAGGATCTCTGAGGCTGTGCTGAGCAGCCGACCTAGCCTGCTTGACAAGCTCCGGGTCATCAAGATACTGTCTCTGGCAATGTTGGTCCACACTTTTAATCCCAGCACTGAGGAAACAGAGGCAGATGGATCCCTGGGTTCCAGGCCAGCCTGGTCTACAGAGTGAGTTCCAGGACAACCAGAGCTACACAGAGAAACCCTACCTTGTAAAACCAAAAACAAACAAAACAATTTAACATGCGCTGGGAGCAGAAGAGTTGGCTCAGTGACTAAGAGCTCAGGCAGCGTTGCTAGAGGACTCAAGGCCCTTCACTTGCTCCCACATCAGGTGACTCACAACTGCCTATAAACTCAGCTCCGAAGGGTTCATTGTCCCAGGTGCCAGCACTCATGTGCACATTCCCACACAGTCACCACCATATACATGTAAGTAAGAACTAAAAAAAGAATGTCTTTTTAAAAGGCGGGAAAAAAGAGGATGGCACCTCAAGAGAAATAAATATCTGATGGTGTTCTCTGGCCTCCACACACACACACAGGTGTACATGTACATACATGTTTACCTGTACACATGGGGGCATATGTGTGCACATTACATAACCTGTACATAGCTGCACACATGAACATACATACAAGCTCCTAAAGAAAAAACTTTAATTCTACACATATAGTAAAACAGAAAATCTTAATGACCTCTTGGGTGGTCTTCACCCAAGACTGTGTGTTCAAGGGTTCTGCCTTCCTTTTTCCTTCATCTTTGCTTGGATTTCCTGCCTGGGTCTATTCTGCCTGGCTATTGGCCAAATCAGTTTCATCATTAACAATGGTAATAAAAACATATTCACAGCATATAGAAAGGCATCCCACATCAAGAAGATCCATATATTCTCAATGTCTCTCATTGCAACATACCATGAAGGAAAAAGAATTTGTGTGCTAAGAAGCTCAGTGGACACCATCTGAACCAAGATGACTGGTTGTCTGGCAAGCACCATATGCTTCTGATTGGTTGATGTCAGTACTGACTGACCAGTTCTCTCCTTATTTACATGGTCCCACCTGAGCTGCTGAGCTGTCACTGACTTTGTCAGCTGAAGTTCAGATCCCCTGCTGGTCTCAGCTTTGGTCATTGGCTTCTACTTGGCGCTGACCCTGAACCTTGCCATTCATTTAACATTCCTTTTCTGTCACAGGACACTCTGAGGATAGTGAATTCATGTGCCCTTTGTTCCTACACAGCAAGAAAAGCAAAGTGAATTCTGCCCAACTACATTTTAGACTTCATCTCCAAGAATAAATTGTGAACTTTCTCTTATTTGCACGATAGAGGTGGGGGTACCAAAAATAAATATATGTGGACCAACCCAGCTTTTCAGACTAGAAATCTGGGACCCCCAAAGCAGAATCTATATATCCAAGGACCAGCATCTCAAAAGGTACCCATTTCACTAAAAAGCATAAATCCTTTGGAATGGCCCTAAAGATAGAAATACAGGTAGATTCCTGTATGAGGAGACCCAATGGAGGCTGTAGCTTTGGCTTCCATTCCTGCATTTGATAGCCCAATAAACCATTTTTATTACAACATGTATAACAGAATTTCCAGCCATCCCCACGTTTACAGATGGCCATTAATTCTTTTCCAAGTGTAATGTATTCCACTAACAAAAAAAAAAATCCCTTCCTGGGCATAAATTTCCAGAGTGGAGAGGCAGCATTATAATTACATACTGAAAAACAAATGCTCATTATTCCCTTATTCATTATTGCTTGCTGGGTTTGAATATACTCTAAAGAAGACCTTTGTAAAAGTTGTTTGTTCCACTACAAACTTTAGAGTATCTAGGACTGGGTCACCTAAGGCAGCCCTTGGGAGAGGGGGGAGAGGTAACGGAGCAGTGGAGATGGACCCACTGAAGTACACAGCAGACACACCACCGAAGCTTGCCCATTCACAGGAGAAGCGTAGCCATCAAAGAAGGGGGTCAAGAATTTCCCCCATAACCAGAATGCCTACATCTAAACTGATTATATTTTACAAAATTCTTCAAGAAAACTTCATGAATCATTTTATGTATCAGAAAATGATTGCTATATAGAAGAGCATTTTTAAATCAACTGTCATATTGATAAGTATTACCTAGACAAAATAAATTTCTTAGTCAAATCATTTGACTTTATAGCTTTTCCTCCTCTTCATCCTCCTCCTCCTCTTCCCCCACCTCTTCCTTTTCCTCCTCCTTTTCCTCCTCCTCTTCCTCCTGAAGGCTTACAATCCAATTAGTTCTTTCATAGTAGCATGTCCAGAAGTACACTGTCTAAAACAGTTCCGTATGCTCCATATTGCCAAGAGTAAAATCATATTCCAATAACAGCTTGTAGTCAAGGGTTGTGAAGTATGTTTTATACCCCAGTACTCAGGAGGCAGTGGCAGATAGACTTCTGGGAATTCAAAGGCAACCTGGTGTACAAATGAGGTTCAGGCCAGCAAGGACAACAATGATACTCTGTCTCAAAATAAAAATTAAAATTAAACAGCAACAACAATAAAAAATACACAATCCCCCAAAAATAGCTTGCAGGTTTACCCCTAGATCATTAATAGCAGTCCAACACAGGCAGGAAACCAAATGCATATTCAAGTCGCTGCTCATCTATTAGATCGATTGCTCTACAAATGCATAGTTGTTGAATTCATACACACACAGGCTGCTTAAAGAGCAGAGGTGGCATTAACCCTGGTGAGAAGAAAGATGATTTAATAAGCAATAAAAAAGAAAAAAAGTCCAAGACATTATTGCACCGACCAGAGCAGAAAGCGAGAAAGGGCTGCAGCAAGGACCTCCCCATGCCTGGAACTTAGATGTGGTCGTTTATTACCTGAAAGGTCTCACCCATTCCCCACATGTTCTAAGCAGTTGTGAATCCAGCGACTTCAACATGTAAACAGCAGAGCTGGAATTCAATTCCTGGTGACCTGTGTTGGGTGAGGTCTTTCTCCTTTGAACCCCACAGGGAGCCAACAGATGTTTCATTAAGTATCTTTTGTGTATGAGAAAGGAAAATACAAGGGAAGAAGACACCAGATGACCAAGCTCCGTTCTTCAAAGAGAGCTCCTATTCTAACTGGGGAGCCCAGATGCACAGCTTCATAGCACGGTACTGGAGAGAGAAAGAGGCAGGGCATACAACAATGAGAGTGGGTGCTGGACTGGGAAAACAGAAGGCTGTGTGTTAAGGGGACATTTGTGAATGACCCAAGGACCCTAAAGAGTAACCAGATTTATAACACATGAGGATAACTAGCAGAAACTCAAGGTGACAGATAAGCTGAGAAAGAAGGGATTTTGTATTTGATGTCTGTCTTGCTCAATTATTGCTCCACAAGCAATAACTGGGAAGGCAGTGTGCAGAGAAGTTCCCTTGTCAACCAGAAAATCCTGCACATTTCAACATTTGCGAGCAGCCATAAAGAAATCACTCGAAAATGTTAGTCTTTAGGTCCTGTGAATAAATAATATAATGGAATAATATAATGGAATAAAGGAGGCAGAATCCTGAATGCAGAAGTATTTCTTTACACATTTCTAGGAAGAACAAAGTATGTCCCAAAAGATGCTTAAAAGCCTGACTCTCCTCTGCAGAAGAGGAGAGATGAGAGCTCACTCTGAAGCCAGGCCAGGCTCTGCTCTGTGACTGGGTCCAGCAGTGGCCGCTGAGACTCAGGCAGTGTGCCAAGGGACACTAAAGTACTCTAAAGGATGTACTCATGACAAGTGGCTGAGTTAGGTTGTAACCCAGATCAATCTAACCAGATTTCGTGCCTGTCCATTTGTGTAGGCCACATGACAAACAGCAACATCACTACTTGTACATCCCTGGTAGGGATAAACGGCACAGTCTTTTTACGTGTCTGGTTGGATGGATGCAGGATTATATTGGGGTGTCCTTTCGAATAGGTGATCATCTAATGCTAACTTCACATCCCAAGCAAGACAACAAATTTCATGTCTACCACTCTTCTTTAAAATGAGCCAAACCACTCTTATTTAAAATGATCTAACTGAAGAACCCCCTTGATGATATTATAACTTGGTTTTGCTCTGTTTTTCCCATCCTATGTCATCCAGAGAGCTTGGGCATCATAGTCCTCTGCCTCAGATTACATTGGGTAAAGTTGTAAGATGCGGAAGATTGTAGCAAGAAAAAACTGCCAGTGGTAAGGAGTCCCAGATTTACAAAGCCTAGGAGTACAGCATCCAGTGAGTCCTGGATGGGTCCTGTGACTAGTTTCCCATCAGGAACCATGCTAGCTCAGGAACAACTGTCTAGTGACACACTTGGAAGCTGGCTGGGTCTGGATGTCAAGGTTCTTGTCCTTATTGTTAGGGTTCAGACCTTATGCTGGCCTGCCCTGTCACCTGGCAGGATGTACCCAGGCAGTACCCATGACTGCTGGCTGCTACATCACTATACAGGTGCAAAAGTCCCTTTAAGAGACAAGCTCCACCCACTCCCGCTCTCTCTCTTTTCTGCAGCTCTTCAGAAGAGGCAGGCTGCTCCTTGCCTCTTCTTCCTCCTCCTCTCTGTATTTCTCTTTCCCTCTCTCCCCACCTCTTTACCCTTCTTCAATAAACTTCTCTCTTAACCTCTTCCTGTATTTGTCTCCAGCCCCGCCCGCTTCATGGCTGGTTTAAAACACATATTCCAAACACAGAAGAATCACACAGTTGAACAGTCTTACAAGTAGGGAGGCCTTGGGCTGTCACATTGTTGACAATTACCCTGAGGAATCACTGCCTAGAGTCCCCTCCAGTGCTGCCCAGGTGCCCCACAGCTTTCTTATAAGCAAACCCTTACACAATCCAGAGAAAGAAGAACCACAATGACTCGTGAGATTCAGGCCACAGCATAGGGAACCCAAGTGAGGATGGGTTCGGATGAAATATGCATCCATGAAGCAGTTCCTCTGGATTTCAAAGACAGCCTACTTATGCTTCAATTACTGAAAATACACTTAGCCCCTTGAAAGGGAAGGTGGAGGAGTCTTTTAATGGGAGAGCAAAGATCGGAGGGGATAGATGACAGTTGCAGGGTAGCCTCGGGCATTGCCTGTCATTGAGTTCCATGGTGGCAAGCAGGATTCTTAGCCAGCTCCTTGCCCCTTCCTGAGTACACATCTAAACCTCTAAGTCACATAGCTGCAGCAGGCAAACAGGAAGGTCAATCCCAGCCAGTGGGTTCATTGTCTCAGTGAAGAGTCCAGTAGGTACTGGAAGTGGCACAGATCTCTTTCCAACAGGGCTGTGGACTCTTGATCCTGTGGGATGACATCTGGGGGGACTTCCAGAATGTTCCAACTTACAAGGACTGTGAAGCCTTTTCCCTGTTGGAAAAGGAGCCCCCTACTGCTGAATTCAATATTTCTTCACCTTGGTATCATACAGACTTGGAGTCTGATTTAATTAGATTGAAAGAACACAGTATACCATTGCATGGCTTACACTGTCTACTCAGACTTATTCACATTTCAATGCAGTAAGACTTTAGATTAGTGCAAGACCCATGACTATGTTAACTGATTTGCTATGGCCTTAGCAAACATTTGCCGGACTCTTTACAGTCTGCAAAGGAGTTATTACGCATCAAAGGCAGTTGTGTTCTGAAGTTTCACGTATGAAGGTTAGAGTCTATGATTGATGCTCTGGGGAAAACAGACTCGAACCGCAGCGTAAGATAAAGCATATAAGCAGACAAACAAGTAAATAGCGATTCAAGATATTTTTGTTACTTTGCGCTCTGAAATAAACAGTCCCAGATGTGTCACAGTGTCTCTGAAATTCAAATATAAAAATCCCCTTTCAAGGAAAGAAATTCCTCTAGACCCCCGTAGTCCACAGTCATATGAAACAAGCCTTATTATAGGGATGTATCATTCCATTAATAGCAAAGCAGACCTTTCATTCCCACAATGAGGGACTTTTTATTGAGGCCATCATTAAATTTAAATATACCCATGGACATGTTGTGCCAGGAAAAGAGATGCTATTGCCTGAGTCCATACCTGCAGGTCCCAGGGAGTCTATACTTGTATCATGAGCTGTTCACTCCGAGTACTCAAAGCAAATGAGCAGAAGTTTCAGGGCACAAAGAACCCTGGAGCTGAAATGGTAGCCTGCGTGGGCACCAGGAGGGGCTTCAAGAACATAGCAATCTGAACGGCGTGTGTCTATGTTGGAAGTCCCTTTCATCTAGTCCTTCTCCACCCATTCCGGTTTATCCCAGTAAGGTATTGTGAAGAGAGGCCGAGGGGACAAAGTGGGGGAGGTGGTAAAGTTTGGCCTGACTATAGGAGCTGTAGCACTTAAACTCTCTGGAGGGGAAATTGATCTGCAGAGCAGCCAGAGTTATAGGGGGCACATGCAAAGCATGTTTCAGAGAACAGCTCTCGGTGGAGGGTAATGTTATGTGCACAATTTCCATCTCTCAGTTTGTAAGACGAGCAGGTGTGTTGGGTGTTTATAGCCTCTCTCTCTCTCTCTCTCTCTCCCTCTCTTCTCTTACTCCCTCACTCCCTTTCTCTCCCTCTCCCCCTCCCCCCTTCCCTCCTGTCTTTCTGGAGTAACTATTGCTTCATGGCCCGAGAAGCACAGGGACACCCCTGCTTATTCAGTCCTCAGAACACCTGGTGATTGCATCCTATGCTTTATTGAAGGGGGAACTAAGTAGTGAGCCTGAAAGGTGGCTCAATGGTTAAAAGCACTGGCTCTCTTCCACAGGACTCTGGTTTGATCCCCAGCACCCACCTGGTGGCTCATGACTGTCTGTAACTCCAGTCTATGAGATCCAACATCTTCTTCTGACTTCTGTGAGCGCATGGTGCATGCACAGGCTGCACAGACATACATGCAGGCAAAATACTCATACACATAAAACTTACTTAAAAATTAAACAAACAAAAAAGAGCTAAAGAGGGATGGGCTGATGTTTCTAGGACTGAGCCCTTCTGCAGTCTCCTGTAGAGCAGAGCTTTGGGGTGACCAGTTTCACAGGAGCTAGGACTCACGAGACAGCAGGTGGGGTGGGTACAAAGTAGATGCAGACATTTCTCTGTGGCATCCTTCCCTGCCAATCATCTACCTACCTCCCTTTACCCCATCTCCAAGTCTGATCTGGACCATTCTGTCTCTCCACAACTGAGTCTCTGAGACCAATGGGATTATCCGCAATTTAGTGGAAATCCTGGGAGCTTTTCCATTCTTCTGCTGCATTCATTGCATCCCTCAAACCCTCTTCCCCTCCTTCTTTCTCTAATCTCTGCCTACTGCTGCTCTGCTCTCCCTGGTGGCCAGACATGACAGAGGCCTGTGGAAACAGAAGTGCACTGCTCCGGAAGACAGGCCCTATTGCAGGGATAGCTAGCTCATTTTTCAGCTGTGAGATCTCATTAGGATAGGGACAGGATGCCTGCCAGTGAGTCTTCACAGAGTCCCCCTCCCAACACCCTTCCCATAGCTGGTGACTCCACAAACCTATTGAGGGGTAAGCTTCGATCCCATGAATATAGATTAACAGAACACGGTAGTGCGCAATCTGAGTTCCATCTAAACTGGTTTGCAAGACCCCACTGCGCAGTCCTGTCTGAGCAGAAGGCTTTCAAGTGATGTTTTCTTATGGCTCACTCAGCCGAGTCAGCCTCGCACAGCTATTTCTAATAGTTTTCCAGGGATCTAGTTCTTGTCCGCCTTTAACAAAAAATAAAAAGGTTGCTATTTTGCTGATTTCTTGAGCTCCCGCTGCATGGCAGAGCCACTGCAAATAAAGCCACGGCAAAGAAACGAAACCTGGTTTTCATTTAAACTAACATTCTACACAATAGCAATAAGCGTGCAAGCACTGGGAAGCGTGTTTGATGAGTCTCCAGGAGCCCCTCCCCCTCCCTGCAGCTTTCCCAAGTACTGGCAAGAGTATGGACTCTTTTGAGGGAGGGAGGGTTATGTTCTGCTTCCCTCAAGCCTTTAAATTATCGCTTAATGAGCAGGGCACCTATGGCAGATCTTGCATCTCTCATTACCAGTGCCGTGGAAACCACAGCCAAGAGAAATCTCACAGGAGTTAGACACCAACTAGAGGCCACTCAACTTCCAAGACAGAAGAGTGGAGTCAGCTATGCCAGGCACATCATTACAGTCCCATCTTAAGAATTTCTATTGCGGAGATAAAACACCTCACTATTTATTACTGAAGGAAATCAGAGCAGAAACCTGGAGGCAGGAACCAAGGCAGAAGTCATGGAGAAACTAACTTCCTCAGCTTGATTATACATCCCAGGACCACCAGCTGAGTCATGCCACTGCCCACAGGGTGGCTGGCTCCCCCACATCAATCATTAATCCATAAAATGCCCCATGGGCTTGCTTGTAGGACAATCTGCTAGGGTTTTTTACAACTGAGGGTCCCTCAAAAGAGTCCCTATCTTATATCAAGTTGGCAAAAAAAAAAAAATCAGCGCAGTTCTGCTTGACAAAAATTGGTCTGCAGTGTGCAGCCTCTATTTGGAAGTAGAAGGAAGGGAACTGAGAAGGGGATGAAGGACTAAGTCTCTACTGAATACCATATTGGTTTGACTGCCTAGGTTATTTATTGTCTTACATCCTCTACTTCTCTGTTGTCACTATGTGGTGTGGTGCACACATAGAAGTCAGAGTACAATGTAATAATTCCGTTCTTTCCTTCCACCATGCGGATGCCAGGAATTGAACTCTGGTCTTCAGCTTGGCAGCAAGTGTCCTTACCCACAGGTAATCATCCTTGTCCCCCATATTTATTTTAAAGGAAAAATCATTTTGTATCTCCTGGCATGTCACCATCTCACCACCCTGTGACTATAAATAAGACCACGTCCATTTCTGCGTCCCGAAGCTATCACCAACTATGGTCCCCACTGCACTAAGGCTGAAATTTGCTGAAGAAATAAAAGCTTAAATTATCCCAATCTATATGCACCAGAATAACTAAATATGTTCAAAGAAGTAAGTGAAGACATTAGCAATGCCTCATCTTGGCAGACACGGGCACTGGAGTTCTTTCTCACCACTGGGGAACTTCCAAGCACTTAACCAACTTGGAAGAAAGCATAGTGCTTTTTAACGAAGTTTTATATATACTTTCTGTATACCCCAAGGTTTCCACCGCTTGGTATTTACCCACAAAAAACCACAAAGATGTTTGCATAGGACCTCTGCATGTACATTCATGTACAGGTCCATGTATAAGCTAAATCAGGTAAAAACAAAAACGGATTTACTTTTAAAAGAGAAAAATGAGAGCAACCCAGCCATGTCTCGACAGCTGATACTTCATCCATTGGAATCCTACTCACAAAGCAAAATCATAAAAATAGTGAGTCCTTAATGTCCACCACCACACAAGTGAACAGAAGAAGACACAGAACCTCCAAAATACTTATTCTGCTCAGAGGAAAGTCTGGGGAAACTTTGTTCACACATAACAGCAAATGGCATATCAGTCTTGAACGGGCCTGGATTGGAAGGGATGAAGCTCAGACCACATCTGGGGTGATGGAATCTGTCCGTTTCCGTGTTACATCTGTGCAAACCCTTAGAATGCCTGTGGTGCTCCCTGAAGACTTCCTTGGGGCTCCTCACGAGCTCACCAGCACACGTCCTTAAATCTCTCCAGTTCATTCCACAATGTATTGACCCCACTCCCTTCCTTCCTGCTTCCCTAGTAGCTTTCCTGCTCTTTGGACATCTCAGGCATCCATATAATGACAGTACTTCCCTGGCTCTAGCCATAGGAAGAGACTCCGGGCCCCTTGTTCTCCAAGCTCCTCTGAGTCCAAGCACATGTGACAAACCAGAGAACATCTAAGATGCTGTCTCAGTGACATCCTGGAACCTATAGTTCCCTCTTTATACCATCTTAGCTTTATCTAGCAAAAGTGATTCCTGTGAAGGCCTGGGCCCTGGAGTCCCTAACTACCCACTAGACACAAGGTAGGAAACCTGTCCCTTGCTACATGTCCCCTCTCCCACTGTCAGCCTCTGTTATGTACAAAAATAGCATCAAGACTAAGCCCTACCTTGTTGAGCACCTTAAAGGACATCATTTATTACTTTCAAAAGAAAATGGATAAGTGTGTTGTTTTCTCAGTAAAGTTAGTAAGACCTTCTCAATAGTTGATGTAGAGTATAGCCCAGAAGATAAGCCAGTAAAATCTAAACCCGGATTCTATGAAACCCAAATTCCCTGACTGTCATCGACTCTGCTCATATATCCACACAGACACAGTCACAGGGCTTGGGTGAAATGGAAGTGAGGTGGAGAGGATAACATAGCCTGAGGTCTTGGCTTGAGAATGTGCCCTAAAAGTTGACACTAGAAAGATTGGTTAGATGGTTCAGTGTTAGTTAAGAGTATACTGTTTGCATGTGCTGGCTTTTTGGGATCCTAATCTCTTTGGATGGATACCTTGCTCAGCCGAGATATAGTAGGGAGGGCCTTGGACCTTCCACAAAGCAATGTGCCTTACCCTCTCTGAGGATTAGATGGGAGTGGGGTGGGAGGGTATGTGGAGGAAATGGGAGGAGGGGAGGCAGTGGGAATTTGGATTGGTAGTTTTTTAAAAAAATCTAATAAATTAAAAAATAAGAGTGTACTGCTCTGCTGGGTAGTGGTAGCACACACCTTTAATCCCAGCACTAAAAGAGTCAGAGGCAGCTGGATCTCTGTGAATTTGAGGCCAGCCTAGTCTACAGAGTGAGTTCTAAGATAGCCAGGGATAAATAGAGAAATTCTGTCTCAGGGTGTATGTGTGTACTGTTCTTAAAAAGGGCCTGAGTTTAACTCCCAGAATCTATATCATATGGTTCATAATCACCTGTAATTCCACCTCCAAAGGGATTGTTGAAAATAATATTTAAAAAACTAAGTTATAGCTAGTATCCCCATATGAAGCAGTGAGTTTTATTTCATCATCAGAAAAAAATAAAATAAGCTTAAGTTATATGAGGTAGGTGATCCTAGAGCAATCACAAGTGTGACAACAGATGTAGGTGATACCTGAATGATGCAAGATACAGGCAGTCAGGGAATTCTATGTAAAGAGGGAAATGACAGATTAGATAAATAGGTGAGGGGAGGAGATAGATGTAGGCAGATAGGTGGTAGGATAAATGATAGAAATAGAAGATAGATAGATAGATAGATAGATAGATAGATAGATAGATAGATAGATAGATAGATAGATAGATGAATAGAAGATAAATATAGATAGATTGGTAGATGATAGGTAGATAGATAGATAGATAGATAGATAGATAGATAGATAGACAGATAGATAGATGATAGGTAGATAGATGATAGATTGACAGATCGATGAATAGAAGCTAGATATAGATATATTGGTAGATGATAAATAGATTTTTGATTGATAGATAGATACATGAATAGATAGATGATGGATAATATGGAAAGATTATTGATAGATGATGGATAGACAGAACATAAGCAAAAACTGTTAAACTCATAAAGACTTTTGACCCCTCACAAAATACTTCTCTTGACCTGCGAAGTCAATTCCAGGTTAAAAATCAAACATGATTGAAAACATGGTTCTTGATTCCGCTAAAATGAGGCTAAGGGGCTAAAAGCATTTCCAACTACATGAGTGGCATTGTCCAAAGTGACCTCTTTGTGACAAAGCTAAGAATCCCAGACTCAGGCACATGTGAGTAGGTGCATGCATTGTAGGGCTGGAAGGTGGCATTCAGGTGCTGATTTGCTCAGTCACCGTCACTCCCAAAGGAAAAAGACTGAAGGAAACGGTTAGCTGTTTCTCGCCTTCAGAAATGCCAGCATTCTGTGGAGATAGAACATACCAGCTGATGTAATTAGTGTATCTGTGAATGGAGACCTAGCAGTCACTAGTCTTGAGCAATTAACAGAAGATACCATAGAACTTCAAAGCCTTCAATGTCTCCAGAAGATCTGGTTTCTTGTTTTGGTTTGGTGTTTTGGGTGTGTGTGTGTGTGTGTGTGTGTGTGTGTGTGTGTGTGTAAAGTCTCTCTTAGTGTCTGTTGCCATGTCCACTGATCTGTCCAGCTGAGTGCTAGTCACACCTGGGTTTTGCTCATCACTCTGACCCCACGAGTACATGCTTGGCCTCCATGTAGGGAGCACTCAGTAACCGTTCATGAATGATGGAGCGTGTTGTTCACTTTACCCATCTTTCTCTCTGCTCCATGGTACACACTGACTATCTCCATTGGAAGAAACCATACTTTAACTCTGCTCTGCTGAAACAGGAGGTGAAGTGAGATGTCAATCACTAAAGTGGATGTGGTGGCTCAGACTTGAAATCTTACTTAACACTGGAGAAGGCAGGAGCAAGTGGATCCCCAGGGGAACCACTAACTTCCAGCCCAGCTAAATTGGTGAATCCTGGGTTTGCCTCAAAAAAAAAAAAAAAAAACCAACCAAACCAAAAAAAAAAAAAACCAAGGTGATAGTGGGGAGATAGCTCAGTGGGTAAAATGCTTCCCTTGCAAGCATGAGAACCAGAGTTCAGATACCCAGCACTCAAATAAAAGTCAAGTAGGCACAATGACCCACCCACTCAGAAGACAGAGACAAGGTATCTCTAGAGCAAGCTAGCAAGCTAAACTAGCCAAATCAGAGTGCTGTGGGTTCAAGTGAGAGACCCTGCTTCAATTTCTAAGGTGAAGAGCAATTGAGGAAGACACCTGACACCAAGACCTTCTGTCTTCTGCATGAATGTGCAAACACGTGCTTGGGCATGCACACACGCTGACACATGTTCACACACGTGCGGGAACACACTTGCATACATGCATACTAAACACATGTATGCAACCAAAAAGACAAAAAGTAAAAAGATGGGCAGCTCCTGAAAAACACCCCCTGAGGCTGTCCCCTGGCCTCCACCTGCAGATGGGCACACAAGGTACACAAGAAGACGCACACACAGGCACACGAGAGGACAGAAAGGAAAGGTGAGCTAGAGTAAGAGCGACACCTGCAACTGAGCTTTGGAATTATGAACGACACCTGAAGACAGTGTTGTCTGCTAGCAGCTTCATCTGACAAGCCCCGGGCTCCTTAAATCACAGGGCACAGCAAGGTGCTTGCAGCTGTCAAGAAACACTTTGCAAAGACTTAAGTAGAACAAAACTTGCCAGTGAGGCCTGGCTGAATTAAGGTTCTGGTTACATAACATCACCCAGGAAAATGAACTGGAACACCAGTACTGCAGCTACAAGCATAATTATGGCTTATATTTTTGTTCATTTGCTTGACACATAGCAAGAGGGAACTGTCTCATGCAGACAAGGCCTTAATTGTTAGAACAATGCAAAAGACTTGATGTGCTAAATAAAATGAAGACCAGACCACCATTTCTTCTATTTCTGCAAACTTGCTCTCTTTGATAAGGATGTGCTCAGACTTGATGCTGAAGGCTTACTATTCTTGAAGAAAGGATAAAGAGATCACTAATTCACAAACCATCTAGTCAAACTGACCCACCTGGAAAGGAACTTCAAAACCATAGCAGTGACTTTAGGATGCCACATAGGGAGCTCTCACTGACTTCCGTGGACCAGTTGTTGTAGGTACCAATCCCACAGCAGTGAACAACAGGAAAAATGGAAGATTTCATGACTCCCAGGGAGGCAAAATATGTCCAGATCCCTTGTGCTTATGGTAAACCTGCCTTAGGGGTCAGGAGTAAATGAAGGCAGAGAAGAGTTGGGAAAAGAAATGACCACGGTAAGAGGAGTCAGCACTGAGTTTCCCTAAGTGTTCCAGTACACTGACCTCAATGCCATCTCATCATTTATTGGCACTCATGAATACCGTCCCTTCCCTAGACTTCAAAGAAGACAAAAAGAGACTTTTGCTGGAAAACAAATACAGTCTACAACGTATAAAATAGGAATCAGAGGCTGACCGTCAGTGACAGGGCTCTGGTTGCTAAATTAAATGGTTATTAATTTAACGTTTCATTGACCTAGCAGCAGCATTGGAAGCTGCAGGTCACATCTTTGTCTGGACACTCTTCTCTCTTCCAGACCATCTATCTCTTTCTTTTCATTTAGCCCCCTGCTGATCCCTTCCCATTTCTTTAGATAACCCCCCTTGGCCTTCTGCTCACTGAGAAAACACACTCCAAAGCTCTGTCCTGAGCACCCTTCTGCTCTGCATTCCAACCCCTCTAACAAGCACCGCCAATCTCCCGACTTTTGACATCAGCTCAGATTCCTACACACGCAGCTGGTGCGCACATCCCTGCACTGTGTAAAGAGAAAATAATTCGACTGTTGTAGAAAATAATAATTTGTAAGCCTGAAAGGTGAATGTGTTAAGGTTCTAGATAGAAGGAAATTAAGTAAGTCTGCAACAAATTCGTTTTCTTTTTATCTCTTGAGTGTTTTCTAAAATCCACACAGGGAAAAAGAAGCTAAAAAGAATGTTGCAAAACTGGAAAAAAATGCAGTGTTAAAAACACAAAGAACACATTAGATGGTGTCTTACTTAGGGTTTCTATTGCCCAGACCAAACACCATGACCAAAAAGTAAGTTCTGAAGAAAAAGGTTTTTCTGACTTACACTTCCATATCGCTGTTCGTCATCAAAGGAAGTCAGGACAGGAACTCAAACAGGGCAGGAACCTGGAGGCAGGAGCTGATGCAGAGGCCATGGAGGGGTGCTGCTTACTGGCTTGTTCCCCATGGGGCTTGTACAACCTACCTTCTTATAGAACCTAGGACCACTAGTCGAGGGATGGCTCCACCCACAGTGGGCTGGGCCCTCCTGCATTGATCACTAATTGAGAAAATGCCTTACAGCTGAATCTCATGGAGGCATTTCCTCAACTGCAATTTCTTTCTCTCTGCTGATTCTAGTCTGTGTCAAGTGGACACACAAAACCAGCTGGTACAATGAGATTAGATTTGGAAGACAATTACACTTGTAAAACTAAAGGCAAGTCCATAGCAAATAGACCAGAGTGACTGCAGAGGAAGGGGGAAAAAGCAAAGCAGTCATGAGAAATATGAGAGAGTATCAGTATACTTAATAGAAATAAATTAAATAGTGAAAATACAGGCAGATAATTTCATACCTAATTATTAACAAAATACAATAAGTCTACTTGTAAGGTATGTATCTGCCTCCTCCACCCTCACAGTCTTGTGAAGGAAGCACCACTCTGGGTCTACACAGCCAAGACAAAAGGCCTCTGTCACCCCTCAGATCCCACTCAAGAGGAATGGTGTGTCACTGGAAAAACACCCTGCACATTCCTCGTTTCCTCAGCGTACTTGACTGGGACAAGAGGCTAGAGTCCCACTTCTTCCACACCACGCCACAGCAAAGAGCTCACCAGGCACAGTGCTCGGAGAAAATGATGGCTTCAAGGTTCATTGCTCCAGCTCCCCATGGATGAAAGAGGCAAGTCAAGAGGGTGAGAGATTTCTCGACTGTTGACTTCAGACTGACAGATGCTTCTTACAAAGCAGTGTGGTCTCTCTCAGGGAAACAGCCCACCATATCTACCACCAACCTGAGACGGTAGCTCAAGAGTTCGTGCCCGGAGAGGGATAAGCCAGCAGCATGAGGAATTCAGAAACTCCCTCCAAAAGAATGGCTTTAATTCAGAGCAGAGTTAATGAAATTCAAAGTTGCAGGCTCTGTGAAAAAGTCTTAGTTGTGTTGGTGTGAGAAATTATAAAGAGATGCCGATCCCAAGAAAGCAAAGTGTTAAGCCTAGGGCAGTGGCTCTCAACTTGCCGGCAGTGACCCATCTGGGGAGGTCGAATGACCATTTCACAGGGATCACCTAAACCATCAGAAAACACAGATATTTGCCTTATGATTCATAACAGTTGCAAAATTACAGTTATGAAGTAGCAGTGAAAGTAATTTTACGGTTGGGGATCACCACAACATAATGAACTGTACTAAAAGGTCACAACATTAGAAAGGTTGAGAACCACTGACCTAGAGCTAAACAGTTTACCAGGGAGAAATAGATATTGTCAGGGAGGCTCGTAAGGGCCATTTTGAAGTCAGACCAAACCAAGGACTCACAAAGCTAAGTGAGTCAGATTTAACTAGGTAATTAGAGCAATTTGTGCTCCCATACATTGCTGACAACAATCAATACACAGCTAATACAAGTTAGCAGTTGGTTGTGATGCCAAAAGTATAAACCACTAATGGGAAGTGGGGTGGGAGGTCCTTCTGTCTATGTGTTGCTTTTATTGGTTAATGAATAAAGAACTGCTTTGAGCCTATGGCAGGGAAGAACAGAACTAGGCAAGAAAAGTAGGTTGTATGCGGGGAGAAAAAAGGGTGGAGTCAGAGAGAAGCCATGGAGCTGCTGGAGACAGGTGTGCTGAAACTTTACTGGTAGGCCACAACCTCATGGTGATGCACAGATTAATGGAAATGGGTTAAATTAATATGTAGGAGTTAGACAATAAGAAGCTAGAACTAATGGGCCAAGCAGTGATTTAAATAATATGGTTTCTGTGTGATTATTTTGGGTCTAAGCTAGCCAGGAAGCCAGGAAGAACAAGCGGCCTCATCCAACAGGGAAGACCAGGGAGAGAATGGTCAAAGAAGGTCACAGGTATAGATGAAAATTTCTGTTCCACCTGGTCCCACAGCAGTTAAGTCCCAAAGAAACACACATAGGTTTATAATAATTACAAACTGTTTAGCCTGTTAGCTCGGGCTTATTATTAATTAACTCTTACAACTTAAATCCACCCATAATTCTTGTCTATGTTTAGTCATGTGGCTTGGTATCTTTTTCTCAGCGAGGCATTCTCATCTTGCTTCCTTTGCAACTGGCTGGTGACTGACTCTGCTCTTTCTCTTCCCAGAAGTCTTCTAGTCTGGTTGCCCCAAGTATACTTCCTCTCTGACTACTAGCCATTTTATTAAACCAATATGAGTGACAGTCTTTACAGTGTACAAGTGCACTATCCCACAGCACACAGACATCAAGGCTAAGTGCACATGCCCCAGTTAGCAATGATTATCTACTTCACGGGATTTTGTATCACCTAGGAGACATGGTCTGGGCATGTCTGTTGAGGGACTGTTTAGATTGGGGCATTCCTCAAAAGGATTTTCTTTATGAGGTCATTTGAAGTAGGAGTACTATAAATACAGATGTACCAATCACTGGGCTTGGGCAGTTGACTGTACAAATAAAGAGCTAGTTAAGCAGAGGTATTCTTTGATTTCTGCTTCCTGATTGCGAGTTACAGAGTTACCAGCTGCCTCAGACTCCTGTCACTGTGACTGCCCTGCTGTGGCAGACCCGGGACATGTGAGCCCAAATAAACCCTTTTCCCTTTAAACCGCTTTTGCGAAGAGTTTTTAATCCCAGCAGCAGATCAATAAATCAAGACACGATGAAACACCAAGGAAAGATGGGCAAGGAGGGGACACAGAACCCCAAGGCTGAGCCCACTGTGGAAGACTCAAGTGTCACCTCACTAGTCTGTCAGGTTACTACAGAAAACAGAGCAAATAGAGGACTCCATGGACAGGGAAGGATCCAGCATCCAGCACTGCTAAGCATGTCCAAAATGTCCAGATATGAAACATGGAATAAAAGAAAATATGACGGTCTTAATTAGGGTTTCTATTGCTGTGAGGAGACACCATGACCACAGCAACTCTAATAAAGGAAAACGTTTCATTGGGGTGGCTCGCTTATGTTTTCAGAGCTTTAGTCTGTTATCATCATGACCAGATATGGCAGCATGCGGGCAGACAAGGTGCTGGAAAAGGTGCTAAGAATTCTACGTCTTTGATCTACAGGCACCAAGAAGGGAACTGAATACTGGGGGTAAGAGGCATATATGAGACTTCAAAACCCACCCCACAGTGATACACTTCCTCCAACAAAGCCTCCTCATAGTGCCACTTCCCAATAGCTTATAGGGACTATAATGACTACAATGACCCTGACCCATGCTGTCCCTTACAAAGCTATCCTGGGATAGAGAGATGGTTCAGTCACTAAGAATGCTTGAACCATACTGTAACCCCAGTGCCAGGGGATCAATGTGATGTCCTCTTCTGGCCTCTGTGGGCACTAGGACAACAGCGTACCCTCACACAAACCCATGTATTAAACACAACTAAAATTAATTTTATAAATTCATCCTGTTGCTGGGACACTACTATCATCTTTAACCACAGAAGACTTGAGAATAGAGAGAAAACATGAGCCTTGAATATTTATGGAACCCCTGCTATGGTTCTAAAAATTTTTATCTACCAGATTTTACTTCATAGTTCCTGTTTCAACTGCCTTCCTTCTTTCTCTCTTTCTCTTTAAAATTGTTTTTATTGAGCTATATATTTTTCTTTGCTCCAGTCTCTTCCTCTCCCCTCCACTCCTACCCTCTCCCATGATCTCCATGCTCCAAATTTACTCAGAAATCTTGTCTTTTTCTACTTTCCATGTAGATTAGATCCATGCATGTCTCTCTCTTAGGGTCCTCTTTGTTGTCTGCATTCTCTGGGATTGTGAATTGTAGGATGATTTATCTTTGCTTTATGTCTAAAAGCCACTTATGAGTGAGTACATATATTTGTTTTTCTGGGTCTGGGTTACCTCACTCAATATGATGTTTTCTAGATCTATCTATTAGCTCGCAAATTCCAAGATGTCATTATTTTTTTCTGCTGACTAGTACTCCATTGTGTAAATGTACCACATTTTCCTTATCCATTCTTCAGTCGAGGGACATTTAGGTTGTTTCCAGGTTCTGGCTATGACAAATAATGTTGCTATGAACACAGTTGAGCATATATCATTGTGATACAATTGAGCATCCTTTGGGTATATACCCAAAAGTAGTATTGCTGGATCTAGAAAGTTGTTTCCTAATTTTCTGAGAAATCACCATACTGATATCCAAAGGAGCTGTATCAGCTTGCATTCCCACCAGCAATGCAGGAGTGAGTGATTTCTTTACCCCAAAACCTCTCCAGTATAAGTTGTCATCAGTGGTTTTGATCATGGCCATTCTTACAGGTATAAGATGGAATTTCAGAGTTGTTTTGATTTGCATTTCTCTGATGACTAAGGATGTTGAGCATTTCCTTAAGTATCTTTCAGCCATTTTAGATTCATCTGTTGAGAGTTCTCTATTTAGGTCTGTACTCCATTTTTTATTGGATAATTTGTTCTTTTGATGACAGATTTCTTGAGTTATTTGTATATTTTGGATATCAGCCCTCTGTCTGATGTGGGAATTGGTGAAGATCTTTTCCCATTCTGTAGGCTGCTATGTCTTGTTGACCATGTCCTTTGCTTTACAGAAGCTTTTCAGTTTCATGAGGTCCCATTTAATTGTTTCTCTCAGTGTCTGTGGGGTTATATTTAGAAAGTGATCTCCTGTGCCCATGCATTGCAGACTACTTCCCACTTTCTCTTCAATGGGGTTCAGCATGGCTGGATTTATGTTGAGGTCTTTGACCCATTTGGGCTTGAGTTTTGTGCATGGGTATAAATATGAATCTATTTTCATTCTTCTATATGTTGATATCCAGTTATGCCAGCACCATTTGTTAAATATGCTTTCTTTTTTTTCATTTTATATTTTTTGTTTCTTTGTCAAAAATCAGGTGTTTGTAAGTGTGTGTATTGATACCCAGGTCTTTGATTCAGTTCCATTGGTCCTCCTGTCTGTTTTTATGCCAATACCAGGCTGTTTTCAGTACTGTAGAAGAGTTTGAAGTCAGGGATTGTGATGCCTCCAGAAGTTCATCATTTATTGTACAGGATTGTTTTGGCTATCCTGGGTTTTTGTTTTTCCATATGAAGTTGAGTATTGTTCTTTTGTGGTCTGTGAAGAAATTTTCTGGGATTCTGATGGACATTGCATTGAATCTGTAGCTTTCTTTTGGTAAGATTGCCATTTTTGCTATGTTAATTCTACCTATCCAAGAACATGGGAAATCTTTCCATTTTCTGATGTCTTCTTCAATTAAATGGGCTGAGAAAGAAATCAGAGAAATATCACCCTTCACAATAGTCACAAATAACATAAAATATCTTAGAGTAACTCTAACCAAAAAAAAAAATGGAAAGCCTATATGTCTTCCTTCCCTTTTATGAATGCAAAGTGTTTTGGTGCAAGTCTATATGTGTGGGTACATGTATGTGTGATGTGCATGTCTTGTTAGAGACACCTGTGTGTGTACGTACATGCATGTGTGATGTGGTATGTCTTGTTAGAGACACCTGTGTGTGTGCATACATGCATGTGTGATGTGGCGTGTCTTGTTAGAGACACGTGTCTTTCCCTCCCTTAGAATTCATCCTGAATGTGTTTAAAGTGGAGCCTCAGACATCACATTCCGGGTTTAACGTTATTTCATTATCTAAAGGTCATTATTCATTGCTTTTATCCATTTTGCTCCCTCTGTGTTCCACTTCCCCTCACCCATCGTGCATGCCATGTTGTTAAAGCAGCAATCAGAGCGCTGTCAAGGAGGAATTAGGTTAGAAGATTGTAAAGCCATGGGACCCGGGAATAAGCCTTTAAACTCTGAAACAGATTTATCACAGGTATTAAAGTAACAATAACTCGATCCTTCATAGGCATTCCCAATTCTTAACATTCATCTTCATAATTGCCTTGTAACACAGCATGCCCATTTGCATCTAAGGATGCCAGAACCAAAATTGAGGGTGACCTCCCAAAGGCACACACCTCAGGATGATTAAGCTTGCTTTTCATCCAAACTGTGCTGAAAGTGCATTGCTTTTTCCCAGCTTGGAGGAGCAGGTGGGCCTCCTTCATGACTGCTGCTCCTTTCTTTGAAGTCTGGCATTGTTTCTGAAGCTTGAGGGGTGTGAGGCAGAGGGCTCTGCAGAGCTATGGTCCTCTGAAAAACCTACACTGAATAGTTACGATTCCAGGGGTTGTCTTTTGGGACCCTGATCCTCATTTCCATCTTCTGACCCACAGGAATCTGTAATTCTGTCGATGACAAGTCCCCAAATTATCTTTGCTGGCAGCCTATGGAGCACCTTTCCGGAGCTCGCTGGGTTGTTATAGTAGCTCACATGAAAGAAGAACTTAGAAAGAAAGGATCTCGCGGTAATATAATGCAGGCGCTCAGAGGAGGTCATACCTGAGACGAGAAAATGTGTTCAGCAGTATCACTGAACAGAACGTTTTCAAACTCTAACAGCTGGGAGAAGTATGTTTAACATCAGAGTTGCAGCTTTGAAGGACGTTTATCACACCAGTGAGGGGATCCTAGCGGCTGGAACAGCATAGGGTGGAAAGGCCCCAACAAAAAATCCTGGCATCATCTGCTTCAGGATTTTCCTCTTATAGCCTGGGATACTGTGGCCCCCTTAGTGACTCCCAAAATTAACAAAACTCTTTGGATGACAGCGGATACTTGAGCTGTTGCTCAAACAGCTCTGCAATGGAGGACAGACCCGGACCAAGGGGCCCTTGTTCTCTCAGGTTCCCAATTTCTCCATTATCTTTACCCCAGCTCCCATTCAGAACAAGAGTCAGAAAAGGGGCTTCTGCTTTCCCAGCTTTCCCCTGCGTGACTACGAGGGACAGAGTGAGGAAAGAATTCATAAGCCTGGCCTGCAGCACCAGACAAAGACATGACATGCACAGCTGCACCTACACCACCAGCTAGCTGCCTGTGACCTGACGCATTCCTAGACTAAATTGTTTAGAAGAGTCAGAGACAGTCCAGTGATGTAGCTAACTTAAGAACTAAATGATACTTAGTTCATGTCGTTGATAAGGGGGAAACTTTACCATGTGTTATACTTTATAGTTTCTCTGCACTGTCTTATCGAATCTCTGTAACAAAGGTGAGAAGAACACAGCAAGTCTGACGTGGCCCTGTGTAATCCGTGCCTCAGAAGAAAGAGGAATAATCTTTTTTTTTTAAATTTCTTTTCTTTGGGTTTTTCAAGACAGGCTTTCTTTGTAGCTGGCAGCCTGTCCTGGAACTAGCTCTTGTAGACCAGGCTGGCCTCGAACTCACAACAATCCGCCTGCCTCTGCCTCCCGAGTGCTGGGATTAAAGGCGTGCGCCACCACTGCCCAGCTAAGAGGAATAATCTTAAAACTTGTCAGCGAGTTCCACATCCCCCAAGATTGGGGAAGCTGGAGGAACCTGTGCTCCCAGACAGCGGCATCAACATCTCTGGAAGAGGCTGCAAACAGTAGAGACTAAATTAACGGTTAAAAAAACAACAATTCAGCAAGAACGGCCAGGGTCATTGGCATCTGAGCTGAGACCTGTTCTTTCCCTCCCTTGCAACTCAGTAAGAGGAACCTGAATTTCAAACAGATGTAGTCAAAAACCACAGTGTATCCTTTCATGTTAGTCAGAGGCTCACCTTTCCAAGAGGGATCTTAAGTCTTCCTCGGCTTCCACGACTTTGATAACCGATAACTATAGACTGTAGCTCCATGGTAGAGAGATGACAGCGTTGCTGAGCCCTGGGTTCAGTCCTCTATATTGGAGACTGGGGTGGGGGAAAGAGGGTGGAGCGGGCACAAAATACCCAAGACAAGCAAGAATCCCAGGTGTGGGATGCATTCTTCTTTCTAATAGAACTTTAGCTACTTCAGGAAGTGAAGCCTCGTGTGGGTAGAGACGAAGTCCCAAACTACCAGTGATCCCCAAATCAAATGCTGCTTTAAAGTCAGTAAGAAAGAACCCTACCATGGTTCCTATTCACAGTCTCCAGAGATGCAGAGCACTGGATTTGACCTGGAAAACAGGCATTAGACACATAATTAAGAGAACCAAAGCCCTTGCCCAAAGACCCCAGGGTGCTGCTTGTGAAAACAATAGCGGCTACAAGGAAGACTAGCAATATGTTCACGAGTGGGCTAAGTTGGAAGCAGGTACATTTGTATCTTACTACAATGTTAGAGGTGTGTGGGGGATGTGTGTGTGTGTGTGTGTGTGTGTGTGTGTGTGTGTGTGTGTGTGTGTTTTCCCAGTGTGTATATGACGATCAGAGGATAGCTTGTAGGAATGTCTTCTCTCCTTTTACCATATGGGTTCCAGGGACTGGACCCCAGGTCATCAAGCTCGGTGGCAAGTGTTGTTACCGCTGAGTTGGACACTCCTTATTCCCCTTGGTATTCATGGCCACTGACAAGCAGTTTTATTTCTTTAAATCTTAATTACGTACAGTAATAAATCTGAGATCATACACTATCATTCACACATTGGTCTCTATGCTCCAGAATAGCAAAGAAAGAGCTCAGGTCGCAGCAGTGATCATGGGGTTCGCCCCGAAGGAAAAGGTAGAGAGCACACACAGAGAGAAGGAGAGTCACCCCAGGTGGTTGGATATCAGGAGGAGCCTGGCAGAGAATTCTCCTCTGTGGGGCTGAAAGAGTGCAGAGCTGATTCAAGCTACAGTCAGGGGGTCCAGAGTAATGGAAGTTCCACTGAGACAAATCCCTGAGTTTGTCACCTGTCAATCCTGTTATACATACACTAGAAGGCTTAGGAACAATGTTTTCATGCTAGCCCAATGGTTGTCCTTACATCCCAGGGCGAGGTGCCCACTGAGGGTATAATATCATTCCTTGGTTTTCTGTTGGTAAATTCATAAGCCTGGTTTCTCTAATTTGGTTTTGATATGGTCCTGTGTTCGTGTGTCCCTTGCTGAATTTGTAACGCTCATAAGTGACAATGTTTTATTTGCATAAAAATAAATTACTTATCAGCCTATGCCTCTGGGTGTGTGCTGAACGTATGGAGGTTGTTAACTTGTGTAACAGAGGTGTGGAGTCATTTTGCCTTGGTGTTTGTGTCCAAAAAGTGAGCAACTACTGCTTTAAGAAGTAGAGTGGAGTCACTTGGAGTAAAACTGTTGTTCTTTGTGAAACAAAGTAATTGTGTGGGCATTGTCTGGTTTCCCAAAGGAGACTCTACCTCCCACAGAGGTTTAAACTAAGCTTCAAAGAACTCAGCCAAAACTCTCTAGATCAAACCTCACTGCCCTGAAGAACCCTCTCTGGGAGGTGGGGTCCAGTAGCTGAAACAAGAGTGTTCACCCACAGTAGGAGAATGAACAATGCAGGGTGATGAGTAGAAGGGACACAGCTGACAACCCTATCCACCCCACCCGTGAGATCCTCATCCCAGGGTCACTCTACACACTTCAAAGGCAGTGTCCCTCAGAATGCTTCACATTACAAAAGGGAAATAGACTTCTTTAAAATAATAAACATAATTACTTTTAAAAACCAAAAATCAAGTCCAAGAGCAGAATGAGTACCAGACTTGCTGTGTATATTAAGCTGAATTGCACAACATGCCAGTTAACAGAAAATGATGCTCCAGACATTAACAAATTGAAAGTGTAAGCAAAATAAGCAGACCTCAAGGCTGTCCAGATAACAGAGTTAAAAGACAGAGAGTACCTGTAGGGAACATTTAGAGAGCAACACAAACTCTGGGATTAAAAGCCCAATGCTTATAATAGATGTTGAAAAAATGCTCTAAAGGAGATCAACATATTGGATCTCGGTTCTCTAAAACCAATATTAATCAACATTTAAAAAGACCAAGGGAGATCAGCCAGACAGAAGTTAAAAAATAAAGAAAAAAGGTTTAGAAAAAAAAATGTGGTGCACCCTTGAGTGCATCAGGGTGCACATAGTATTACTGCTTAAATCAGAGGGGAGGTAGTAGAAAAAAAAACATTTGAAGAAGAAACAAAAGTGTACAAAAAAGAAAAGAGCTACAAAAATTATTAAAAGTCAAAAAAAAAGGAAAATGTTTCAAAAAATTGCCAGGGAAAGGCAAGCTATTGCTTAGAGTTGAATTCCGATAAGATTGAGAGCTGATTTTTTCATCAGAAATGATCAAGGTGAGAAGAAAGTGGAAAAACAAATCCAAAAGACAAAAATAACAATTAAGCTTAACAGAAAACACAGTGATCATTGAAACATGGATAAAAAAATGTATCCAGTTCCCAGTATGGTAGCTTCAATGAGAAATGTCCCCCAGGATCAGGCATTTGAACACTTGGTCCCCAGATAGGGATGCTGCTTGGAGAGGCTTTTAACACGCTGAAGGAAATACATCACTGTAGGAAGGCTTTGGGATCCTATAGCCAGATCCTAGTTCCAGTTTGCGCTCTCTGCTTCATGGTTTTATTTGGAGATGTGAGTTCTTGGTTTCCTACTCCTGCAGCCATGTCTGCCAGGTACTGTGCCTCCCTTCCACCAGGGTGGACTCTGACCCTTTGGAACCATAATCCCAAACAAATCATTCCTCCTCTAAGTTCAAGTGTTTGACCTGAGGTGTTTGTCTCCAAGATCATGATGTTTTATCACAGAAAAAAAAAAAGTAAATAGCACACCAGGTGAGATCTCATTTTGCTGAGATAAGAAATTTTCTGATATCTGCAATCTTTAGGAACAACTGGGAAGAACCTAAAATGACAAATCAAATCCTTTTGTGGCCACAGCAATAAATAATGTACTTATTGTCCTTTCTTTCTTCATGCTATTTTAAACATAAAACTTAAATAATTCATGATTTGACTTTTTAATAATTACAGATGCTACATATATAACAATAATATTTAAAAGAGGTGAATTGGGATGGAGGCGTGTAGGTTTGATTCTTCTATACACATTGGAAACAGCATTTGCATAAACCTGAAGGAGTTTCTGATAATCTAAGATGTCTATGGTAAGAACTGATGTACTCATTATGGAAATAAAATTACAGTGAAGATATCATTGAACTCATGAAAATGCTATCCTAAGAAATGTTCACTAATGCAAAAGGAAAAGCAACAGAGAATAAGAGAGCAAGAGAATTGTGAGACACACAGAGAACAAAAAGGGTCCAGCAGACGTAAGTCCAATTTCATCAAGCAAGGACTATGAATGGGTTATATAATGCCAGTAAAAGGCAGGCATGCCTGGCAGTGTGATGTAGGAAAAGGAAAAGGCACACACCATCTACAAGAGATAATGTTTGGATTAGAAAAAGAAGCCAATTGAAAGAAAAAGAAGAAGACCCATACCACAAGAGGTAAAGCAGTTGTATTCATATGGAACAAAAAGATTTAATAAAAACATTAGCACAGATAAAGATGTATATTATACAATGATTAAAAGGTTAAGAAAAATATGGCAATAATTAATGTATTCACTAGCAGCAGGTCACTAAAAAGACATGAAGCAAAATCTGAGAACACGAAAGGGCTGAATAGGTGGCAGGGGTCAGGTTGGAACTTCAACTTCATGAACTCAGTAATGGACAAGTGAACTAGGCAGATCAAAGAGAAATATAAAGTTCTCACATTTTTCTAAACTTATTATGTCCAACATCTATAAAATACCACAACAGACTTTATCTACGTATAAATTCTTCCCAGTACACAGAAAACCTGTCCAATATGAGCCATAAGAGAAATAAATTTTTAAGAATATAAATAATACCAAGTCTGTTCTCTAAGGATGAAGGAACAAGCATGGAACTCAATACCAAAAAGAGATTTGGAAAACTTACAAAAATATATAAATTAAACCAACAAAAGTCATCACAAATAATATATCAGGAGAAATTTTCAATTTATCAATCAATATATCACAAAGAAATTTTGAAAGTATTTTAGGGTGAATACAGAAGATTATATAAGATATCAGACCTCACAGGATACAGGAAAAACATTAATTAGCAGAAAACGTATGGCTGTCTGTAATGAGAAAGGCCACAAGTCAATGAGCTGACGTTTCACCTTTAGCAGCTCCATGAGCACTGCCAAAGATTAGAGAAAAATTATAGCAAAACAAACGACAGAAAGTAGAAAGAAGGAGATGGTAAAGACTAAACATAAATCAATGAAATGGGCAATAAGGAAAACCAGTAAAGGAAAAAAATAGCAACAGACTGAGACAAAAGAAAACAGGAGGTGACAGTTGAAGAGAATGCTCACGGTATGGCAAATCCAGTAAACAATAAAATACAGTAAATTTCAAAATCACTGAGCTAGGCACCAGGGTGTTGGCTTTGTGGGCAAAGCTTTTGCCATGCAGACAAGGGAGCCCAACATTAGTCCCCAGTCTCAGTTTCCAAACTCTGTAGAAAGCCAAGTGGTCCATGTGTGGGGAGGCAGATAGAGAGGATCCCTGGGCTCACCAGCCAGCAAGACTAGAGATCTCTGTGAGGATCAAGCTCAGAGAAAGAGACTGTGTAAGCGGACATTCCTGTCCTGACTGCCCAGCCCCAAATATCCAACTCAGAGCTTTAATAGCTCAGGCTTGTTATTAGCTAACCCTTATACTTAAATTAACCCACATTTCTATGTATGCTCTGCCACGTGGCAGTACCTTTATTAGCCTGGCATGTTCATCACCTGCTTCCTCTGTGGCTGGCTGGCAACTCCTGACTCCACCTTTCTCTCTCCCATCATCCTTAGTTTGGATCACCTGGTCTTTACTTCCTGCCTGGCTACTGGCCAATCAGCGTTTTATTAAACCAATTTGAGAGACAAATCTTCACAGTGTACAAAGGGATTATCCCACAGCAACCCTGCCTCAAAAAGTAAAATGAAAAGTAATTGAAGAAGATATCTAACGTCAACCTTCAGCCTTCACATGTGCACACATGAGTATATACACATATTTACACACACACATACACACACAAATTGCTAAGATAGTAAATTTCAAATTATCTTACCCTAAAATACAACTATGAATTTGAGATGAGGGATATGTCATTTGACTTCATTAGTCTATGTTGTATTCATTAATCATACTATCACTTTCTATCTTACAAATACACAGAATTATAAATTATCAATTTATAATAAGAAATAAAATATTTTTTAAAGAAATGTCCAAAAGAATTGGCAAGTATTTGTGAGATTTATCAAGATGGGATAAAGATGGGAGACTTAAACTGGTAAAACCAGACATATAAAGAGGGAATATTCAGCAATGAAAGAGAATGAAGATAGAATATGGTGAGCATGCCACGAATATAAATTAAGATAAAGTAGATCAAATGGACAAATTCCTAGAAAGATGCAAACTACCAAAACTGGCTCAAAAAGAAATAGGCCATCTGGAAAAACCTATAATAAGTGATCAGACTGAGTTAGTAATCCAAAAACTACCCACAAAGAAAACCCAGGCCCAGATGGAGCAATGCTAAATCCTAACACCAGCTCCTTGCATACTCTCCTAAAAAGCAGCCAGCAGAAGAACATTTCCCAACTCCGTCTAAGAGAGGAGAGTGTTCCTGAGTGCAAAGCTTGAAAAAACACATCAAAAGTAAAGAAAGCTCCGTGGCATTATTTCTTATGAATATGGATGAAAAGCGTCCTCAAAACTTAGTAACAAATGAAATGCAGCAATACATGAAAAAAAAATCATGACCAAGTGAGATTTTTTTCCCAAGGAAGTGAGGCTTCTACAATAGTCCAGGATTAATTAATACAACCTCTGTGTGTGATGTGTGTCCTTTTTGACACAACCAAGGCTGTCTGAGAAGGTCAACACACCTGGGAATGGTCTAGACCAGGTTGGTCTGTGCCATATCTGTAGTGAGCAGCCCTTTCCAGGGCTTGAACGGTGTGAGAGTGATGGGAGCTAAGCCGAACATAAACAGACAGCAGGAATCCACACTCCTCCCATTCCTCTGCTCTTCATTATGGGCATTCTGAGTCCCTGCCTCAACTTTCCCAAAATGATGAACTGTAACCTGCAATCTCAGCCAAATAAACACTTTCTTCCCCTCTGTTGTTTCATGTCTGGATGTCTTGATCATAGCAACAGAAAAGAAGCTAGGACACTGTCTTAGTCAAGCATCAGGCAAGGGCCATGTGGATACTACAGTTAATATGGGAGGTTTTAAAAAGAAACTGAACAAAATCATTTATTCTTTAATTTATTGTTGTAGTGAGAAGGAGCCACTTGTTCACCCCTGCCACCCAGCTAGCTTACACCAGAAATAACCACACAGAAACTGTATTAATTAAAACACTGCTTGGCCATTAGCTCTAAATTCTTATTGGCTAACTCTTACCAATTAGTTTAAACCATCTCCATTAATCTGTGTATCGCCACATGCCAGTGGCTTACCGGCAAGACCCAGCATCCATCTCAGGTGGAGGATCCATGGCTTCTCTGACTCTGCCCTTCTTCCTCCCAGCATTCAGTTCTGTTTTCTCTGCCTACCTAAGTTCTACCCTATCAAAAGGCCAAGGCAGTTTCTTTATTTATTAACCAATGAAAGCAACGCATAAACAGAAGGACCTCCTACACCATTTAATGACAAAACAAGAAGTCTCAGCCCATTACAGCTGAAAGGGAGATTTGTAAGTCTGATGGCAAATCTGGCTAACTCAGAACACCCATCCATCTCCATGTCACAAAACTGGAGTTTTTCCCAAAGAGAAGGAACAGGAGAAGAGTAGCAGCCCCAAGTGCCCCCATGCAGCATGGTACATACTAGACTAGACAGATGCTTAGACAAGTGAAGAAATAAAAGCAATCAGTATTGAAGGGAATGGAGTAATGCTGTACCTGTTAAAAAAATGGCATGCTCATGTGAAAACACTTATGAACAAATGGAACCAAGTTGCATTGTGTGTGATAAGACAACAAAGACCAAAGATGAAACTAAGAAAATAATTCTGCTCACAAAGTCACCAGAAAGAATAAAATACTTTGAAACAAATTTATAAAGCAGTGTAAAACATAAATGCTAAAAGTATTGATGAATGAATTAAGCATCTATATGTATGGTCACTTTTCATGTTAATTGCTCAGATACGCTACTATTATTAAGCCATTGGGAACTTCCCAAGAAGTTCTAGGTATTCAACTCATACCTTAGTATATCTCAGGATAGTTATTGTGTAGAAATATAAGATTCAGAGGGAAGTGAGAGAGAGCTGTGTCAATGGACTATGTGTATACTATTGACCATGTGTGAATACACCACAACACACAACCACCATATCCTGAATAGGAAAAAAAAAAAAAAGACCGCTTTTCTTATTTCAATGTTTATTACAAAGTAACAGTAACCAAGACAGTTTGGTGCTAATAATGTAAGAATAAACATATATACGACAGAAAGGAGAGTCTAAGAGCCACATGCACATGGCCAACTCATGTCTGCTAAGCCCATCACAATCACTCAGTTTGGGAAGTTAAATCTTTCCAACACATAAGAGAATGAACTTAACACCACAAATTGCACCTCATGTGATAAAGTAGCTCAAAATGGATCAGAGCATACACATAAGAGATAAAATTGCAGAAGCATTAGAAGAAAACTGCTGGAGGAGGGGGAATGGTCTACAGTTTTGTGCTTGTGACATGTTCTTAAAAATGACACCCAAACATGGTCAAGAAAAGAAACATCAATAAACTAGAAACCATCAAAACTTGTGTTGCAAAGGCCACATGAGGAAAGTTAAAAAGACAACCCACAGAATAGGAGTGATTATTGGCCAATATTATATTGAATAAGGAAATTAGAATATGTAAGACTAATATTACAGCTAACAGAGAGAGAACACAAAAATTCAGCAGAGAATTTCATTAGATAGTTCCCCAAGGGAAATACTCATATGTCCTGTGATAATTGAAAAAATATTTAGTGTCTCATTCACCCTGAAGAAAATGCAAATTTAATTCCCAGGGAGAAGCTTCCTCACATCTACAAGGGTAGCCAGACAACAGGTGAAAGTAAGGAGATCAGAACCCTCATACACTGCTAGAAGGATGTAAGGTGATAAATCGGTCTAGAAACTCCTTCTTTGGCCCTCTCACAGAAATTACTGAGAGATCTATAAGTTAAAGCCTTGTTTGCATACTCAAGAGCTCTTATAACAAGTGTCCTCATGATAGTCTGCACACAGATGTCTATAGAACCCCATTAGTGGTACCCACCAAAGTGGAGAATTAAGTCGCACACCCATCAAACGGCAGGGATGTCTGCACAAAATGATGCCCAGTCATAAATGAACCAGAACTGAGAGACCCTAATAGGAGCAAAGCTTGGAAACACTGTGCTAAGATCCACAAGACACTGTAAGAAATCTCCGGCATACACAAATCGGTGGAGACAGAGATTTGATTAATGGTGGGATCCGTTAGGAGTGGTGCTAATAAATAATGCATGGGTTATTGTTGAAAGTGTGGGCTTCTCTTTGAAGTGATGAAATTATCCCGAATTGATTGATATGACATATCAAGAATAGCCTGAGAAACACACTACGTATCACACTTGATTCAGTATTTGTTTTTATTGTTGTTTGTCTAAAAACAAAACAAAAAAACAAGGTCTTGCTGTGTAGCCCTGGCCAGCACGGAATTCACTTTGTACACCACAATGGCTTTGAACTCACCTATATAATCCTGGTTCTGTCACCTGAGTGCTTGTGTGCCACCATATTGGAGACCAGATATCAGACTTCAATGGACTGATTGTCTAGTGGCTGAAGAGCATCTCTTTCAAAGCTTGTTTTTAAGTCATTTGAATTTCAGATCCTGCCTCTGACCCACCAATTAACAAGTTAAACTGGTATTTTGTCCAAGGCTTGTCATGCGGTAGCTAGAAGGTAGCAAATTGTTCAGAGACAATACTCTCCTTCAAACGTAAGTTATTAGCCACAGGAACGTGAAAATCTAGAGGGAGGAAACAGCTACTAAGTAACATTTATTAAGCTTGTAGACAGGATCATTCCAGTTGGAAACTGAAGCCAAGAACAATTTGTGTGCTCCCTGACTGCAAGAAATTTCCAAGAGCCTCCTCAATGTCCCTTGTATGTTTCTTGATATGAAATAAATTACTAGTAACTTGAATTTTCTTCTAATATGTGGGAAAGGGAAGAGATGTCCAAAATTTAAACACTTTTTTTTAAAATGTGGAATGTCCTTCTGTATAAGTGTTTCTTTTATTGGTTAATGAATAAAGCTGTTTTGGCCTATGGCTTAGCAGAGTAAAGGCAGGCAGGAAAAAAAGAAAAGGCAGAGTCAGGCAGACACCATGCAGCTGCCAAAGGAAAAGGATGCCAGAACATTACCTGGAAGACCACAGCCTCATGGTGATACAGATTAATAGAAATGGGTTAATTTAAGATATAAGAGCTGGGTAGGAATATGCCCAAGCCATTGGTCAAGAAGTGCTGTAATTAATATAGTTCTGTGTGTTTATACAAGTCTGGATGGCCAGGAACAAAAAAGCAGTCTCTGGTTACATACTTGTACCAACATGGGCCAACTACATCCACATAAATCCTGAGAGAGCCTGGGAATAAATTATAGACACAAAGAACAGAGTGTAGCACAGTTTCTTGGTAGCATCATTTTCTCAGGTGGGCTCTGTTTGCTAGAGGCAAGCAGAGGCACATTTCCTTTAAGAGAAGGCTTCCTGACTCAGCAATAGCAGCAAAAACTACCTGGCTCCTTTAAGAGACAGCTTCCTGGTTTGTGCTTACAATACTAACTCTGGCTCTTTGTGGGAAGTTCTGCACTTAAATGGGGTTTGTGAGCAGGGAGCTACTAGTTGTTTAATGATGACATAGACCCATGACATCCCTGGAGCTGGAACAGTGAGCATGGCTTACAGAGGCAGTAAACATACCTCTGCCATGTTGGATGGGGCTGAGCCAACAAGCAGGACTGCTGAGTTGGTCCCAGTCACATCTGCTTAGCATTTAAAAAGGGGGGGTGCTCCTGGTCAGAGAATGATTACAGATTCACAATAAAGACAGATTCAGATAAAAATAAACCTTTTAATGCTCACAGCATGTTTAAAAATATACATAGGCTTGGGAGAGAGAGGAAAACGAGTGTAGACAAGAGTACAGACAGTCACAGATTAAAAGAGTAAACAATTAAATACTGAAAAGTAATAGAGTTAAAAAATAAGCCATGTAAAGATGGATTATGCAGAGAGTCTGTAGTATGTATATTATTGCATTTTCTTTGATTTTTGACTGCAGAGAGACAATTGATTCTGGGGGCTACTAAGCTAAAGCAACATATATATTTTAAAGGTATCTCAACTTCAAAATTTCATTCTAAGGACATGTTACTTTGTAAAAGAGGTCCTGCTTTTGTTTCTACAGAGGACTGGAACCTGTGGATTCCTTACAGGCTAATGTGGTTTGATGGATTGACAAGACCTCCAAAATGGTCTCCATGAACCCTAAAAATACTTCAACCAACAAATAGCAGGAAGCAGTTTGGAGAAAACTATACCCAAAGTCACAAAATGATTGTTTAATTTTTTTTTATGTAAAGGTGGTTGATTATAAGTGGTTAATGTTCACAGTATATCTCTTCATAAAAAAGGGGCTATAATAGAATATGATATAGAACTAAATACTTTTCATTGGTATGAACTTTGATTTATTGATACAAATTTAAGGTCAATTTTGTTATATGTATATTTCTACTCTTGTTTAAGGTATTATGTTTATATAGCTCATTTAAAATGTAATGTATAGTTAAGAAATACAGATTAATAGGTAGTCATCTATAATAATCAAACTTTTAATTATATTAGGTTTTCTAGATATACGGAGATATGTTAGATGGATAACCTTCAGCACTTAAAAGACCTATATAAAATGGCATTTAAAATGTTTTAAGAACTTAGACTTTTCTCAATAGTGAGACATGTCTGCTTCTGGCAGCACCAATTACTTTGGAGAGGTTGATGGGCATTGAAGAAACTTTTTATGGAATTTGCCTTCATCTGGACAAGGCTGGCCATTTGGGCAAGAAACTGCTCTTACCTGGACTGCTTGATGGCATGCTGTGTAAACTGTACATGCAGGACCCACAGATAAATGACTGCTGAACTTGTCAAAAGAAAGTGAGATGGTCCTTCAAGGTTCCTACTTCATGAAAGAACTGCTAGACATTTTTCAGGACACAGAAAAAAGCGACTGATGAAATTTGCTAGTACAAGGCAGAATAGATCTTCAAATTTCCTGCTTCCCTATAGGCTAAAGATGGGTGCCTCAATGTTACAGAGGAATTTTGGGTAAAAAAGACTGTCCAGGCAGTGAGATGTATCTGTCAATTCTAATGTTTTGGAAGTTGCTTATCCTACACAAGCCTCAGTATTATAGCCAAATGACTCAACACTGACTGTGTGTAGGATCCATTCATCATTGGTGCTGATCTGACCTTTAAAGGCCCAAGTATCTTTTTGCATTCTAAGATGGAATTTTCAAAAGCCAGAAATTCAATAAGTACTTGTCTAGCTTTTGTATCTGTTACCCCTGTTTGTACAGCTTTAGTTAATCTTTGGTAAAAGTCACTAAAGGGTTCTCTTGGGCCTTGAATGACCTTAGCATATGATTCAATTCTTCTCCTTGATTCTTGAATCTTGTCTCAAGCATTCAAGACTGCTGTACAGCATAGGGACAAGATATGTTCTTTGTATATAGCTTGACTATCGAGATCAGCATTATAGCTGTCACCAAGAATTTGATCTTGGGAGGCCTCAAATACTTTGATTCTTCCTTGATGTTCTGGGTTTTAGCCTCCTCTCTCCAATAGCACTTCTACTGTAACTGTGGCCCATCTTTAGCACAGCTAGAATAATTGAAACCATCATGTGGAGTTACCTTATTGCTTGCAGCCCATGTCTTTACCAACTCCCTAACAAATGGTGAATGCATGCCATAAGATACTACAGCTTGCTTAATATCTTTTAGATCTTTCATACATATAGGTTTTCATTTCCATTCTGTATATCCATTTGGGTATTGAGTATTTGCTGGCTTTTCAGAGGTAATAAGAGGATAAGTAGCTAAAACTCTTGGTAAGTCATATCTGACTCTAAGAGGTACTGGCGATACTAATTCCTTTGTCTGTACCTCTTCTCCTTGCTTATCAGTTCAGACAAGTTTCTCAATCAATTCAAATTTTTTTATCACTGTCTTTTGTAAAGTCCAAATCTTTTGATCTGTGAATAATTCTAATGATTTCATCAAATCAATTAATTTCTGGTTCTCATTCTGCACATGAGATTGCAAGGTTTTAAACTTTTCCATTAATGATATCTTCTAATCCTTAGAGATTATTTGGATGGTGTGTAGATTGCCTTCCTGGAGGGGTGTTCTATCTGCTAGCTTATCATAACTTTTTAACAAATTTTGATTGTCCATTTCAACAGTATGAATACTTTCAGATAATTTCTCATTACCAGTCAGTAAAGACTATATCATTTCTAAAAGTTTCTCATTCTTAACTCTGTTATCAAACCATTTGTTTAAGGATATAATATGAAGAACAAAACTCACATCCACCATGACCACAAGAATATATGTAAAGTAGGTCTTGGATAAATCCATCCATAGTAGAAATAAAAAGATTGTTAAATTCTTTGATGGTGACATTGTCTGAGATTATCTTGGGGTTGGTTTACAATTTTCAAATTTATCTGTTTATTTTTGTATTAATCAAATTAACTTACCTTTGCTATAATTTTCAGAAAACTGTTGTAGGCATAATAATCTTAATTGGCCAGCAGATGTCACAGTTGTGGCAGTAAGGCAGGTCCTAGATAAGTTCCTGAATTATCTGAGACTTAGAATTACTAGCAAATTTATTTAAATACTGAAGAGCAGTACACCCACATATGGAGAAGGTTGGAATTGGGCAGAAAGTCAAGGAACCCAGAGCTTGTAGGCAGTCAGGATCTGCAAGGAGCTCAGGCCAGGCACTCACAGATCTGAACTGGGAATGCAAGCCTGTGTTCCAGGTGCAGGGTTAAAGCTCCCAGGGGTCAGAGCTTGGCCTGATGAGAACAGGTCTGGCAGCAGCTAGATCTAAGAAGCAGATCCTAGCTTGCATAGCGACAGTCTCCATTTATAAGTGTTAACTACAATTTCTGTATAATTGGGGAGGTGACTTTGGGGAAGACACAAGTATAGAAGAGATGAGAAGCTTGAATAAAAGCAAATGATTGCCCTGCACACACTGCAATTAAGAATGTATCGAGGGAGGCGTGGTGGCTCGTACATGTAGTCTAAGCACTTGGGAAGCTGAGTTGCGGGGTTGTCACAATTTTCAGACCAGCTAGAACTAAATAATGAGACTATGTCTCCAAAATTTAGAGTGGGAGGGGGAGGGAGAGGGGGAGAGTGAGAGAGAAGAGATGGGGAAGAGGATCATCCAACAACTCCTTTGAATAAACTATAGCATTTAAAACAGGTGGTAAATTAAAGAACAAAGCACTGTAAACCCAGAAGAGAGATGTCTCAGTGGATCCAGTGCACAATTTATTCTCATCACAGGAATGAACATGAGAACGCTCTAGCAGAAACATCTTAAGTATATGCAGTGCCCTGTGGAGTCTCTACCACTCCAACACTCTCCAGGGAAAACTACATGCTTCACTGGGGAGAATTAAGTACTGGCTTTTTTCTTCAGAAAGGGTCTCCCTGCAGTTGATAGGTGGCAATTTTCCCAGCAGAACGAAACGTCAGATAAACGTCAGATAATTTTACACACTCACTTGGAGGTGTCTCTCTTCTGCTCATTAACACAGGTCTCTCAAACTAATCTCTCCACTCTCGTTCACAGAACTTTTGCACACTTACAAACAAGGAGGGGACTGCCAAGACAGCTCAGGGGATAAAGGTGCTTGCTTGCCAAGCTTGATGACCTTAGTTTGACCTCCAGGACCTACATTATGGAAGGAGAAACTTGTCTCCCACAGCTGTCCTCTGACCCTTACACTACAGCCACGGCACATGAATGCACACACATACATATACTCTCAGAAACACTGAGAAAAAACTGTGACTGAAAGCCTGAAGGATTCAGAGTGACCTTTGACTCCTGGCTAAACACGGTAACCTTTCTCATTTTGGAACCCAGATCAACAGTTCATGGACAGACATACCAACTCGACATCCATACCCAAACCATATGGCACAGGCTTCTGTGATAAAAGTGAACAATGGCTTAGGGTTGGGGTCAGAAAAATGGCTCATGGTTAAGAGCCTGGACTGCTCTTCAGAGGACCTAAGTTCAGTTCCCAGCACCCACATCAGCCTCTCGTGACTGTAACTTCATGTGATGTGACACTCTTCTGGACATGGCAGATGCTTACATTCAGGCACATAAAGCAAACAGTTATCCTGTTACTACCGTGCACACAGTGTATGGGCTATGACAGGCTCTAAACCCTCTTCTTCTCTCTACTTTGCCCCCATGTAGGAACATAGCAATGGTACCCATGAGATAAGGTAAGATATCCCACTGGCACTCAGACCCACTTGGTAACAAGGACTTTCTCCATCCTAAGGCAACACCACTGTTGATGGAGGTTTCCACAGTCGTTCAGTCCCAAAGAAACACACAGAGATCTACATTAATTATAAACTGATTGGCCTATTAGCTCAGGCTTCTTATTAACTCTTTCTTACATCTTATGTTAGCCCATTATTCTTGTCTTTTAGCCACATGGCTTGGTACTTTTATCAGTGAGGCATTCTCATCTTGCTTCCTCTGTGTCTGGGTGATGACAGCAGACTGTGTCCTTCCTCTTCCCAGAATTCTCCTGTTCTCATCACTCCACCTCTACTTTCTGCCTGGCTACTGGCCAATCAGTGTTTTATTAAAAAATAGTACAAGTGACAGAATAAAAGACCATTGTTCCACAGCACACCACCAAGGCATTGGGCATTGGACTGGACTCTATAACACAGGACATGCAGGTTTCCCACCTTCCTGATGCATGTTGAGCCCTTTTCCCTAGCATCCACAGCACTTCCTGTGAGGCCCATGCATGAATCCCCTGATAAAGCTTCTGTGGGACCCAGCACAGGGCTTTGTTTTTTTTTTCTTTTGTCCTCACTGAGGTGCTCGCACCTAGAACCACATTTCTGAATTAAATTAGATAGTGTCACTTAACAGGAAGCAGGAAAGATCTCTGCAGGTTAGGAAATCTGTGAGCCACTTATTCTGGGAACTGAGAAAAAAGTTACCTGATTTCCTACCTCAGATCACCAAACTGAAATACACAGGAACTAAGGAATCACCATCTGTAGTTGCTTCTCCTCATTATGTTCCTAACCGAAAGAACCCACTGCTCCCACAGAGGCCTCTCTGTACCCTCTCATCCTGCATTCTTACTTTAATCCAGAGGGTGAGCTTATGCCAAGTCATATTCTTACTTTAATCCAGAGGGTGAGCTTCTGCCAAGTCATATTCTTACTTTAATCCAGAGGGTGAGCTTATGCCAAGTCATCTGAACTACTTTCCCAGGATGGGGAGTCAGGGGTTCCTCTTTTGCTAGAAGACTCCTCACTCACTCACAACAGATATTCCACAAAAAAAAAGCCATGCCCAGAATACAATGTCAACAAAACAAAGAGCCAAAGGGATACAGTGAACTGTGACTTTATTAAATGGAAGCCTAAAAGCTTCTCTCAACCTTGCTTCTTAAATAGACCTCCAAAGTCCCTCCGTGAGTATTTCAGTCTATTTACACAATTTCTTGAAGTTTAAATTTTATTCTTTGAAAATGTAGCCCCCCCAAAATTGCACCTTGAACCTCAGAAACACATTTGAAGGTGATTTCATCTTGAGCGTGCAGTTTCACCCTCAAGAGATGAAGATAAAGACAGTGAAATTTGCAGCGAGGCCTGAAGGAACACAGTTGGAGTCAATCATTAGTTTTCACAGAGAGTTTACATTCATATTTGAGGTCAGAAAAAGAGTGGAAAATAGCAAGTTCTAAGTTTAGTAAGCCTTGAGGAATCCAGAAGTGCCATTGGGATTTTAAAGTTTATTTGCACTTTTTAACTTTAAGTACATACATCTTTCCCACAAAGAAGTCATGAACAAATATCCCCTCGCCCTACACAGGAAATCAATAACAGACCAAAGTACCCAGTACCACCAAAGTCCAACTTTGAGATGAGTGTTTTTGAGGTTACCAATAGGAAGTATGGGTGAGGGGTTACTTTCAGTAGCAGGCCTGACTCAAAGACAACCGCATCCCCGAAAGCCCACCCCAACCTGGATGACAGATCATGAAAATCAGACCCCTAGAGGTCACTGGACAACCGGGAGGCAGCTGGACAGGTCAGAGGTCTCTTGCAGGCGACTCTGCTGGGCTGAGCCCATCCCTCAGCAGTCCTCATAGCTTATATAAAGCTTAGGGAGGGAGGAACCTGTTGAATTGGTCAGTTTGGGGGATTTCCTGAAGCTGTGGGGTTAATTCCATGGTGCCTCCCTCCAGGATAGAAGGCTTCATCTCCGAGGAAACTGCTAAGTAGCAAGAAGTTAAGAGGATTTAAAACATCTCACTGAAGCACCCCTGCCGCAACCAAATCAAGGAGAATTTAAACAATCCTCGCCCTGCTTAACACAAACTCTAAACCAGCAGGGGATCTTGACAGCGAAAGATGAATTCAAAGGATGTTTCTTCACAGAGCATCTACCGCATGCCAGGGTCTGTAGGTGTGGAGGGATGGCATGACTCCATCCTGGGCATCAGGCTGCTTGTAAATCTGTGGGTAGGGGTACTATATGTAAAGCATGACCTGATGGATGAACTGAAAAGTAATCAATGCTCGTTGAAGACACAAGCAGGGAGAAACCCACTTAGTGAAGTTTGGAAATAATAGAGGAGAGCAAGAAGGAGGTCTTGGGAAAATGATCTCAGAGCCACTTCCAAGTCTACTGTCTGTGCACACAGGAGGAAGCGAGAGATGGACAGAAGGGGAGCCACTGAGCAAGCCTGTAGAAATGGAACTGTCTGCATGGGAGGAAATATTAATCCTTGAGGCAACGCATCTGGACCTGGGCTGCCTCTTAGAATATTCTTGTAGCTGGGCATTTTGTGTGTGTGTGTGTGTGTGTGTGTGTGTGTGTGTGTGTGTGTATGTGTGTGTGTGTGTGTCTACATCCACTTCCATGAACATAAAGTGTGGTCCTCAGTGTGCAAATCCACTTACCCCATTTAAAAGGAATTAAGTATTTTCTCCAGTTACTTCCCGCATTTAATAATTAGCAGAACCAAACTTAAATCCAGAATGCCCGGCCCTGAGCAGCATTTTGCCGATGCCATTCTGGAAAAATAGGAGAGGTGAGTAAAGGAACTCTACAGTTTATGACTATAGGGGGTGGGGACACAGGAGTAGGAATGAGGTCGTCTTTAGCTCTCCAGATAGATGGTGTGCCGCAGGATTCCACTTCTTTGAACTCGCCTTTCAGAATTGCATGAAGTCACTGCTTTAGATGGACTGAGGGGATTTCCCTCCTCCCTCTGCAAGTTAATGTGGCGTCTTGAACTTCACAGTCTGTGCGCCTGATGACCCTGCTGCTTCTGCGTGCCTCACTGTGGTAGCCAGTCCACAGACCTTCTCTCTTATTTCACCAAAGGGCTGGCATTTCTCTTTCCTTTTTTCCCTTTAGCAAATAGAGGGAAACAATTAATGCTTATATGTCATTATATCCCCAATCTTTGGTCATTAATGACCTGGGTGTGTGCATTTAATTTGGAAAGAGAAAACAAGGTTGGCATGCCATTTATATGTCATTCTTTCATAAAATTAAAAAAAGAAAGAACTTCAAGCTAAACTATTTCCATTTAAAATTTAACAAAGTCCTGAGCCTTGTAAAGTTGGAGGTCAGGTGCCATGCTCCAATTTATGTCATGGAGTGTTTCCAGCTCTGGCTCGGATGCCTTCAGCACAAATGAGGTTGCAAGATGGCATAGTATGGGTGGCACATAGCTCTACATACACGGGGACCACTCCATGCCCTCTGAACCTCCTTTGACAGGATCAGTGAGCACATGAAGAGGGCTGACCGTTCTCTTGAAAGGATTTTAACATCTTCTTTCCAAGGATGGTTATTGTAGCACAAAGTGTTCACAACCAGGTACGACTGGTGGCGATTTTATTTCTCAGGGAATAGCACAGCACCTTCCAGCCCTTTGCAAGTTAGCCAGTGTGAATGAAACCGCTACGTGAGAACCAGCTGGCCTTCACTACGCTCTAGAACTCAAGTGTGTGGTGCGTTCAGTAGGGGTCTCACTGTCAAATTCTGGAGGGCCATGAAGAACAGTGGGGGCAGTGTCTGGGGTCACTGACCAACAACTCCAAAAGCGGTAATCCATATCTGTCACTCAGCTTTTTGTTAACCTGTGGTGTTAAACTTCACGCACGCATACAAGCAGAGGTAGGACTATTGAGGAACCCCGCTGAAGGAAGTAAGCAGCTTGGGCTCTCCATCTCCCTAGCATACAGATGGCAATTGTTGGGACATCTACCACTTATCCTATAAGCCAATCTAATAAATCCTATTTATAATACATATACACATCCTATCACCTCTATTCCTCTGGAGTATCTGGCCTCATGCATGTAGGTCTGAAGGTAAGAACTGGTGGACAAAAGAAAGGACTCTTAGATAACAGGTGGTCACCATTTGACACTGCGGGGTTATCTCTGGGCTGTAAAACCCTGAAGGGAAACAGGAGAGACTTCCCTCAGACCATCAAAGCCCCCCCTGTGCTTTTGCAGTTATAGGTGGGAGGTGAGCAGGCTTTCCTTTTCTGGGCGGTGTCACACGTGAGAAGGCTTTGCATACTAAAATGACTCTAGAAGCAGAGGCTGGAGACCTGAGAGGCAACAGAAACTGACTCCAGTCCCTCTCTGAGTCCTTATGTCCCTCTCCAGTTGTCATTGCCTGAAGTTAACCATTGCAGATTCAAATTCTGAGTGCTCTTGGTTCAAAGCACACTCATGTTCTGCATAAATTTCCTCACTGCCATTTGCTGTCATCACCGTCGTTAGCACAGGGCACTCCGGTCAGCTTGCCGGGCTGCAGCATTAAACTGAAAGGGTAGAGACACTTCTCGCTTTTCAGCATTTTTGCTGGGTGATTCGTCTTTGTAATTCTATGCAGTTTGGGTGCAAGGCATCGAGGAGGGGATGAATAAATAAATGCCCGTGGTTCTTGAAGCACTGAGAAAGAGAAGCAGAATGTAAAGGAGTGTAAAGGGAGGTTCAGGCGTGAATTCCACAGCCCTCCTAGGAGGTGGGCTGTCCGCCCCGTTCTGTTTTTATCCTCAGGAATGGGGGAGTGGGCAAGCCTAAGGGAGACAGAGAGATAGGAGTGTTTGCTTGGACCAATGGAAAGCCGAGCGTGCTGTCAGTGCAGGAACTAAGGTGTCTTTCAAGGTAAGAGCAAGTAGGTAAAGCATGGTGGAACTACAGGTTGACTTGTTTGTTCTTTCTTTTCATTATGGTTTTGTGCTACTGGGAATCGAGCCAAGGGCTTAGCCCATGTAAGAACTGTTCCTTAACCCTGTTTGAATTATTTTATTATTAGTTTCTGTCTGCTGGTTTTTGGATTTTTTTTTTTTTTGCTTGTTCTGTTTTGGGATTTTTTTGGGGTGGGGGTGAGCAGAAGTTGGTTTTTATAGTTGTTGTTTTTGCTTTGTTTTGTTTTTGCTTGTTTGTTTGTTTGAGACAGGGTCTTACAAGGCAGCCCATATATAGTCACTAAATAGCCCAGGCTGGGTTAGAGCTCACTACTCTCCTGCCTCAGGCTCCCAAACATCCACCTTGGTTTAAGCTTCTTGATAGTGTTAGACAGGTATGTCCGCCAGGTGACTGACCGCTAGATAAAGATGACTCACCTCACGGTCGTCCATCATCAACACGCTCAGAAAGGGACAAGCGTGTTTCAGCGGCTCCGTTTACAGTGCAGACTATGTGTGCTGTTGTATTTATCCTTTACAATATTGGCCCTCAATGCCTGTCACGCAGGTGACTATAGTGGTGTAACTCTGCTGACAATCATCTTCCTGGGAAAGGGTGAGTGACAGAAGCAGGAGACTCCTAAGGACTCCAGAGCTGTAGAGGTCCTGACCCTTTAACTAAAAGCTCTCAGCCTCCTGATGCTTTGCTTGGAAAGAAGAGCGGTTGGTTGCCAAAAGCAAGCTAGGCTGACCTGAGCCTTCAAAGGTGACTGGAAGAGGTGGAGGCTGCAAAAATACCACGTGATGTCATCTTTGTCATTTGGGGAAGAGGGCATGCTGCAGATGGACCTAGTGTTGTAGTAAAAAGCCGCTTGTTTGTTCCCGGCCACTGAGCCCTGAAAGAATCACACAGAAACTATATTATTTGCAATACTATTTGGCCGATAGCTTAAGCGTATTTCTGGCTAACTCTTACATTTTAAACTAGCCCATCTAGTAGCCATGTGGCTGTGGCTTACTGGGTAAAGTTCCATCCCTCAGCATCTATCTTGGGCGGGGCTACAAGGCTTCTTCCTCTACTCTGCTTTCTTTCTCCCAGCATTCAGTTTAGTTTTCCCCACCTACCTCTATTCTGCCCTGCACAGGCCCAAGGCAGTCCTTTATTAATCAATGGTATTCGCAGCATACAGAGAGGAATCCCACAGCACAGTGTCCTTGCACATCTGCAACAATACTGTACCCCAAACTATACCCCAATCCCATACTCTTAAATGTCTACAGCACAGTTCCTACGAACAAGGTACTTCATGTAATGTAACAGGAATCAGGATAGCTTAGCTGTAGAACCTAGATCCACATGAAATCAGAGAACCTAAAGTCACCATGTATTTAAACACAAGGCCTTGGAGAACGTATTTAACATCACTAGGCTTCGGACATCTCCTTGGCTGGAACTTCAGCCTTGCTTACAGACCACTGATAGGAGAGATGACAGGTCATGCCAGCACTGTGTGTCTTTGATGTCTACACAGACCTCATGACATCATTCCCAAGGCTTCACTAACATTCATTATAGTTTCTTTACATTCATGCTAGGCTGATATAATCTTCATAGAACATTATATCGCAACTATTTTTCTAAGCATCACTATGTACATCTGTGGGGTAGCAAAGATAACCCTTTCATTTGGAAAAAATATTTTTATGACATTTTGGTGATGTAAAGATTATAAGTAACCAAGCCATGTATAGAAGGAAATTAAAGGAAATAAGAGCAAATGTCCATGATAGACGATAGATATTGGAGAGTACAACAGTCCTCTCCTGGTGTCTGGTGATACCAAGCCTGCTTTACCTTGGTTTTTTGACTCTTAGCTTCTAGAAACAGACATGCTTTATTTATTGTTTTAAACCAAAAGGGCCTGGGTAATAACACATCATTGTAGAGACTATATTTTAATCTCGAAGTTCTTCTTCTGGTAGATCTGAGAAAAGACACAAGAAGAACTGACACTGGAGGAAAAGCAAACCAGAGCAGAAAGAAAGAGAAGAACACATAGAGGGCTTCTCTCTGAAAGAAAGCTCGGCCCCCAGTGAAGTTCAAAGAAAGGGTATGGTCAACAGAGTTTATGTTTCATTATTGTTGGCAGTGGTGTTTTTAAAGGTTGCAGGCCAGCTATAAAGGAGAGCTTTCTTCGGTGTGGAAGGTAAATGATTAGACACAGATTAGAGTAGAGTGGACTGGAGTGAAATGTCAGGCTCCATACACAGCAAAATAGCAGTGGTTCTCACCAGTCTTAGCAGTTCCCAGAAAGTGAGGGGACAGAAGCCACCAGGAACAGGGAATGTCTGTGCCCATACTCCATGCATCATGGCTCAATATCTACTGACATATGAACCTATCCAGGGTGTTTCATTTCCAGAAACACAGGAGGCACATTGCATACCACACTGGTGGCTGTCCTGGTGAGCAGATGATACAAGTCAGTCAAGAAAACAAAAGTTGAGGTTGACTCTTTGTGGGTTAATTGACTTGATTCTGGAACTAGTTTTGTCTACTATGGATACTTCCGCTTCTGAGAGTAGCATAGCATTTGTTGGGCGACTAGAATCTGATAAATGGAAAGTTGGGGATGTGCCCCTGCCAGATGCAGCAGGTAGTAGTCCAGGGAGGGCAATGGCAAGTTTGTTCTCAACTGCCATGCCTATACCCATCCTTCACCACCATGAGCATTCCATATTGAACAGTAATGCTCTTTCCACACTACGTGGTAGTTTATTTCTAGTATAATAAGAGGACATGGTGTCAACCTATGGTTCCTGTTGTTGGTCGTTTTATTTTATTATTTTATTTTTTGGCTTTTTGCTCTTTAGGGCTCTTAGCTCTTTGTTCTTTTGTTCTTTGGGAGCCCCACCAACCAGCTCCCAAATGATTCACACACAGAGGCTTCTTCTTAGTCACGAATGCCCAGCCTTAGCTTGGCTTGTTTCTTGCCAGCTTTTCTTAAATTATCCCATTTACCTCTTGCCTTGGGCCTTTTCCCTTTCCTAACTTCTGTGTATCAAACTCTCACTTCATGGCTGGCTGTGTGGCTAAGCGGTTGGACCCTGATGTCCTCGTCTCCTTGTTCTCTCACTCCTCCTTTTACCCAGAATTTTTCCTTCTATTTATTCTCTCTGCCAGCCAACCCTGCCTATTCTTTCTTCTGCCTTGCTATTGGATGTTCAGCTCTTTGTTAGGACCATCAGATGTTTTGGGCAGGCAAAGAGTTACAGCTTCACAGAGCTAAACAAATGCCGCATCAACAAAAATAACACATCTTTACATCATTAAACCAATATTCCACATCGTAAGCAAAAGTAACACACCTTAAAATAATATTCTATGACAGATTTCCACTAAGTTTGAATCCTGGTTACTTCCAGATAATATGAAAGCCATGAGTCTGTCATAGAAATTTAATCTGAAACTCATCCAAATTTGTACAACCCGGATTGAGGACTCATTTTTACACTTCTACTTATACAGGAGTTCTCTTCTTCTGGCACCTAAAGACTCTACTGCTCAAGTATGTAGGGCAGAGATTGCTCAATCATGGCCTGAGATAGTGATTGGAAACCCAATATGTTTTTTTTACTGGGAATTTTCATACTAGAAAACTCTTTATATCAAATGATCATCTTTCAATAGATTATAGATTTTGTGGTAAAGACATAAATTACTTCCAAACATATATCCTTTGACAGAATCTGTGATACATGATCCTGGGCTAGTCTAACTAAAGCCCCTTTCATTGACTAACTCAAGGCATACTCTTCAGCATCCAGCACATAAAGTATACTTCTGTGCTTGAGAACTCAGTCACTGAACTTAGCTCCTGTGTTTTTCAGATTCATATCTCAGATGTGAGTAGTCAAGTTCTGAAAAGAACAGTTGCAACCCCTTTGGGGATGGGTCAAACAATTCTTTCACAGGAGTTGTATGTAAAATATCTTGCATATCAGATATTTATGTTAGATTAATACCAGTAGCAAAATTAAGCAATGAAATAATTTTAGAGTTGGGGATCACCAAAATATGAGGAACTGTATTAAGGGTCCCAGCCTTAGGAAGGTTGAGAACCAGTGTCCTACAAGGTAGCGCACCTGGAAGGTGTGTGTGTGGCTCAAATGCCTCAAACTGGGACTTCTACGGAAACAGGAGAATGAACATGGAGACGAGGCTTTTCAGGGATCTTGGAGCTCCTTAGCTACTCTGATATGTGATTACAGGAGACTCTTTTTTCATTTTAAAACTTCAACACCCATTGTTTTCAAAGAGAATTGGTTTAAATAGAGGAGTAGAGCCTTGGACTTTGTGAAAATCGGCACACCTCAGCATCTGTCCACAGACAGGAGTCATAGGGACCATAACTGCCCATTGGTCCTGACATCTCCTTGACATATCTGCCTTCAAACATCTCTTACCACTTCATCTCAGAAATTGCTCCTTTATGAGGAATCTATTAGTCCTTCCTAAAGTATAGAATGACCTTCAGTGTTATTGACAGGCTCTCATGTATGCTGTCTGAAAAGAAAAAAACTCATTTAAAATGAAAATCATTTGGCTCTGAAAATCTCTTATTTATTAAAGATCAAGCCAAGCTCAGAAACAGAACCAGTAAAAATATCCCTGGGTAGTACAAACACCCTTCTGGAAATAGACTTAAGCTCAGTGATAAAGCTCCATGTTCAATAGCACAAAAGGGTAAGGCATGGCTGTTCCTCGCGCAATGAGGAGATAAGAGTGAGATTCAGGGATGTTTTAAGGATGCTACCCTCCCTCAACTGAGCATTCATTGGCCAGGTTAGCACACTGGCTACATGTCACTGAGAGTTAATCTATGTGAGACACCCTGACCTCTTGTTTGTATTCACATGGGCTATGGTAGTTTGAATGAGAATATCACCAAAAGACATGGGTATTTGAACTCTTGGTCCCAACTGGTGGTGCCGTTTGGGGGAAATTTGGAAGGTTTGACCTTGTCGATCTCTTCTCCCTTTTTTAAACACAGAGAGCTAAAGTCTCAGTATGTTTTAAATACCATTTTCAACAAACATTTCAAATGAATGTTCCAGAGTGAACATGCATCAGGTAATTTTGTTTTCAGAGTGAACATGCATCAGGTAATTTTGTTTTCAGTCCTCCCTGACTAAAAAGTTTAGGAAGTCAAGCCACATTGTGGTCAAATTCAGTTTCCAGCACAGGAGCCCTCAACTGACTGAAGTTGTAAAAGACATCCAGGGTTTCAACCAAACATGACTTTCAGAAGTACTGCACTCAGGGTATGGGGAATATTGACTACCACGACTAAAAACTACTACCTCCACAATGTTTTCTATTCAAAGCTTACATCACTGCTAACACTTCTATCTCCATCACTGTCCCAAGTTACATTCTGCTCCCCAATACCGTGTCCCTCTTGCCATCTCTTCTTCATTTTTCTCATGTGGGGGCTTTTAAGTTCCACTCGAACACCAGTGAGCTTTCCATTGTAGAAAACAAACAATATTCTGTTAGGAACTTTGTGCGTATGACATCCTCAAATTTATGCATATCCGAAGTCAGCTTCCATGACCAGGAGGAAGGGGTCTCTGAAGCTCTGGATAACTACCATGGTGGGCAGCATGCCCAGGCTGGATGTCTGGGATACCACTCTCAGTTGCTCAGTGCTGGGCTGTGTTTGGAGCTAGGCTGCCACAGAGGTGACCAAGAAAAACGAGGTCCTAAGAGTAGGACCCTAACCCAGTGATAACCCGAATGCAGTGTCAGAAGAGGCAGTCAGGAGAGACAAAGAGGTAAATCACACATGACAACACAGGTGCAAGGTAAGGGAGAGAGACACCAAAGGATCTGGCCCTATGATCTCAAATGTCTTCATCTTGGGGTGTGTTTGTTTGTTTATTTATTTTTTGGTTTTTTTTTTTTTTGAGAGGATTTCTCTGTAGCTTTGGAGCCTGTCCTGGAACTCGCTCTGCAGACCAAGCTGGCCTTGAACCCACAGAGATCTGCCTGCCTCTGCCTCCCAAGTGCTGGGATTGAAGGCCTGTGCCACCACCACCTGGTGGGTGGTGTTTTATTAGAGCAAACCAAATAGACAAAACCAGGTAATTCCTTCTTTTGACCAATCCCTGTAGGCATATTAAGGAGGTCCACAATAGACCAGAATGGAGTATAACAAAGGTTTATTTATTTGGGGATAAAATTCACAGTAAGGGTGGAGATCTATGGTCCTCTGTGGGCGCTGGAATCTGGGAACCAAATCCAGCAGAAAAGGGACTGCTCACACTTTTCGTCTACATCTATAGTACCTCAGACCACATCCAAATGGGCCAGTATCTAAAAGGCTACTGGCTATAAAGGAGTTCTCACTATAAGTCCCATCTCCACCAGCAATGTCAGAGAGTTCAGTCAGCCGGCACTAAAGAAAAAAGACTTGAATAGCCAGTCTTCCCAAAGGGGACAGCCACTGCCACCAGAGCAGCTGGGAGCAGCCATGCACAGCCATAATGTAGCCCTACAGCTGCTTCCAGTGGTCTCCTGAGGCACCACACATGATCCCTTTAGAGAAGAAGTTCAACATCAGAAGGCTACAGGGAGACACCGGGAACCCATACCACACCAGACTCCACCAAGGAGGCCAACAAGCAACTGAGCCATGGTACAATCTGACAGGTGGCTGGAGGTGCCTCTCTGTCCCCTCCCTTCCTACACTTCCTGTCATTTGCTGCTCACTCCTTAGCAGCCTCTCTGCCAGCCTCCCAGACCTTCCTTTAAGGAATTCACCTTGCAAAGAATTGAAGAAAAGGCACTGTGGCTGAGTGACAGGTTTGGGGAAGGGCCAGATGGCTCCTCCAGGCTACTCCATGCTTTATTTTTGGTGGTTTCATATGTAGCTCTCTTGGGATATCATGGCAGCCCAGGGCTGGAGCTATTGAAAGCCCTCAATCCTATGCTACCCTGGCTACCACAAGGTGGCTGAGAATGTTTTTACATAGAGGTTCTCTTGCACTGCCTCTGTCCCCAAACTCCTCATATGCAACTATATACAGTATGGCTCTTCTCTTGCCTTTAAATTTTGATATTTGCAGGCAAATGGATGGATCTAGCAAAAAAAAACATACTCAGTGTGGTAACCCAGACCCAGAAAGACAACTATAATACCTACTCACTCATAAGTGACTTTTAGACATAAAGCAAAGAAAAACCAGCCTACAGGCCATGACCCCAGAGAATCTAGACAACCAAGAGGACCCTAAGAGAGACATACATAGATCTACATAGGAAGGAGAAAAAGACAAGATCTGAGTAAATTGGGAGTGTGGGAGGCATAAAAGAGGGTAGAAGGTGAGGAGGAGGAAGGAAGGAGAACAGAGAAATATGTATAGCTCAATAAAAACAATAAAAAATGATGATAGCATTGCTGTTAAAACACAGTTTTGAGCATACATAGTTCAATTGTAAGTGTGTGCATGTGTGTATATCTGTGTGTGTGTGTGTGTGTGTGTGTGTGTGTGTGTGTGTGTTTGTACCCAGAATTTAAGTGTAAAAATCAAGGATCACAGCAAGAAGTAAAGCCGGAACCAGAGTATTGACCTGAGGGCAATGGAGGGCATTATATCATTTTAAGACCTGTTAGAATTTTAGAAATTTTAGAAGCTGAGCCAAGCTCTTTACAGAGGGGATGACCATGGGGAAGATGGTGCTTTGTGGCTACTCAGAAAGAGCAGAATCTCAGATGGTTCCCATGTGGCCTGCAGGGAAAACATCTCATCTACCCTGCCCATGTGATGCCGCAGAGAAACAGACCCACAAGGTCATGTGATCTCTGTGTGTGAAGGGGATCTAGAGTTGTCTTGACACTGGAATGTTCCATGGAACTTCTGGTGTTTGCAACCAGAGAAAGCAAGACTGTCTTCATTTACTGATAATTAAATTTTCTTCCTCTAAACCGAACATCAGGTAGTCAGTCTCACAGAAATTGCTTGCCTCTTAGCCATACATTTTGTCAAGGTAACTGGGATGTGTGGAATTAAAGATGCCGGCAGACTGCTTTGTAAAACACACTTCATTTCTGTTTCCAGGAGCTTTCTTTTCAAGCAGAGCACGCTGCATTGTGCTGCCTCTTTGCTGTTGGGGTCCAAATCGCATGTCCCACGCAGGATTCCAACAGCCAGTCCAAGCGCTGTACATCTGGAGGTGTGTGCTGAGTGTAGGGGAAACCCATGATCCAGTGAGTGTCCAAGAAGAAGTGTGTGGCATGGAGGGGTGCATTGGGCAAATTTCTGAAGAAGGATTTATTCATTCAATTGCACAAGCACTGTGGTATACTGCCTCCTGCCACGCACCTAAGGAGGGTCAGAAATGGAAGGGTTCTCATGGGCTGGAAGAACCCATGCCCGGCTCAGGCGGCCATGGTGGAGTGTGAGGGTGTTTACACAGATGGCATTGGTGACGAGACACTGGTTCTGCTGTTCAGTGAGTCCAGTCCCCTCTGTGTCCCACTAGAGTTCTTCAGACTTTCAGAAAATCCACAATTGACCATGGTGTGGTCCTAGTCACCGGCTTAGGGCCCTGATCATGTTAGCAGTGTGCTGTGTTGTGGGAGGTGTGACACCACTGGGGACCCCTGTGCTCTTACACAAGGATAGGGAGAGATGAGCTAGCTATTAGCATTATCTTATGTGACCGTAAACTATAATCCTTCTGCTTCCTCAAAATCCCTTCATTTCTGCACCGATCCCCAGAAGCAGAGGAGCCCATTTACTCTGTGTGAGTGTTTCCCTGGCAGGTTCAATGTCAAGGGAAGGGAACGTGTCGAGTTCAGGAAAGCATTTCTCAATCGTATGCCTTTGCTTTTCGAAATCTTCAGACTTCCAGGCATGACACCAGCGCAGTTCCTAAGTCATCTTTCGAGCTAGACTATGAATGCTTACTCACTACAAGACCTAATAATGAAACAGTAGCAGGGGGAGAGAAGAGGGAGAAAGAGAAAGGGGAGAGGGTGCTATTTCTAATGGAAGTGGCCAGCGGGGAGGCTGATGGGAATTTCAGAAGGAAAGAAAAATGGGTAATTAAATTTAGGTTGTAGGGCTGTGACAACAGCAATAGAGGCAGAAAGAAAAAAGACTTCAAGCCAGATGCTCACCTGGGGCAGCAACTGATAAGGAATAGCGGTTTGGCTAGAAAACTCACCCAAACTGCCCCTGGGGAGGGAGCAGGGAGACCCTTGACCTGCCTCACCCAGCTAAGGGTCCTCCTAGCACTTGCCCAGGCAGCTCGCTTCACATGGTCTTACCTGAATTGTGTTTTCTACTGTTTCCTCAATTCCAGGCTTTGGGAATTTCCCCAGCTTGGTTTTTCCCTGCGTTTAGATTTGTATACAACCACTTTTGTCT